>CM067216.1:137113580-137376080 GCA_034190945.1 Octodonta nipae
GGCCAACAGCTCCAATCTGGGCAAGTGACAAAGTTTTCAAAGGGGAACTTCGATTAGACAACACAAAAAAAAAACTTTGACGAAATACAGATGCGGTTTCGAACACAAATAAACAACAGCGGCATAACTTTTCTCAGAAGCATCACCAAATGCGTGAAGTTCACAACTAGAAAAAGTTTTCTATAGCAAGCAGGTAAGGCAAAACTAAATTCTGTAAGGTCAACAAAATAGCGATAATGTCTTGCTGCAATTTGGGACCGACAAACAAACAATCATTCAAAGATAACCGATGAGGTATCTTAGCGGATGCATTAAACACTACAAGAAGTTTGGTTGTGCTACTATCAGTTTCAAACACAATGATGCGGTATGTAGTAACAATCAGAAGAAGTAGATGGATCGGGAACCAACTCCATATGATCCAGCTCCAAATACTCTTTGAAAAAATCACAATAGTGTTTGTAGAGATCTGGTTGCTGTAGAAGACGTCTTTCTAAGGAGTAGAAACGTTGTACGGCGGGATTATACATTCCATCAAAAGCAGGAAGTGTATTTCGAAAAGGAAGAGGCACAACGAATCTATCTGAATCCAATCTCCTGCATCCTCGGAAAATATTTTTTCGCAGATAAGATCATCAGGGGACTGAACCAGTGCGGTAGGAACATCTTCAATGTCCAGAACCTTGGGGTGAATCATCTAATGATACTACATTTCAATTTTACAAAAAAGCGAAGTTGGGTTTATGGCCGACTGAGAGTGAGAGTTAACAGAACTCGAAGACACTCTACCCATAAGGATGTAACCAAACACAGTGTTAATAGCATCAGGAACACCTTCCTTTCCCAGAAGGCGTCCATCCAACAAAATTTGAGAGAATATATCGGCACCTAACAAAAGGTCAATAGCGCCTGGGCTATTGAAACCAGGATCAGCAAGTTTCAAATTGGTTAGATATGCCATATTAGCCATGTTAATGGGCGCAACAGGCATATCATTGCAAATGCGGGGTAAAACAATAGTATCAACAACAAAATTGCACTCACGCTTTACCATAGAGCGAAGAGAAAGGGTAAGAGAGCCCTCAGCAGATGTACTCTGCACAGAACCTAGCCCGTTGACTTGAATCGAAGCGGGCATAGGTCGGAAGCCAAGGCGTTTCACAGCCTTGCTCGCAATGAATGATGTCATGCTACCAGAATCTAGCAGACATCGCAAAGTTTGATAAGAACCGTGCTTATCTAATACCTCAACTAAAGCGGTAGATAACAACACATTTGAATTGTATGACAAAAGTGAACTATGACAAGAAGTCTGCGGTAGAGAAGTTTCGGGACTTTCAACAGTATCAATGGCACTGGATCCACCAGATGTGGAAGCCAGGTTTGCGGGGGGGAGCTTTAGATTCAGACCCAATACCTGAATCAGCACGATTTACAAAATGAAGCAATGTGTGATGGCGTTGTTTGCAGTTGCGGCAAGTGGATAAAGATTTACAGCGATTCAACGATGAGAATCGCCTAAGCAGTTAAAACAAAGTCTAAAATCTTTAACAAACTTAAACCGCGCGGATACTGATTTGTTCAAGAATTCAGAACATTTGTAAATCGCATGATCGGATTTACAAACTAAACAATTTCTATTCTTAGTGACAAACAAAGATGTAGTGAAACGGAAGAATGTTGCTTTGAATTCAATGGTAACTTTTTGTCAACACTTTGCTTGCCTGCGGGATAATTCAACATGTTCAAAGGCATCGCAATGCTTCGACAAAAAATCAAAAACTTCCGAGAGGATCGGGAAGTCATCTTGAGCGGTCACAGTACCATGGTAAAGTTCAAATTTAGCGGCTAAATTCTTTGGAATTCGTTTCAACATCATCTGAACGATACAAAAATCCCATTGATTTACTGGTAAACCCAAATTCTTCAGTGCTTCCAAATTATCACTGAAGTCATCCAATAACTTCCGAACCTCTGAAGGGCTATCTGAAGTTAGTTGGGGAATTGTTCTAAAGCTGACCAATGAGACTCCGCGATTAAACGAGTTCGCTTGAATTTTTCAAAAGTGTTTCATAAGCACTCACGTAATTATTTTGTGTTAGTTTAAAATTCCTAATAGCCTCAAAAGCAGGCCCTTTTAAAGCTAACTGCAAATATTTGAACTTCTGCATAGCACTGAGTTTTTCATTATTGTGAATTAATGAATCAAACAAATCAATAAAAGTACCAAATTCCAATATGTCTCCACTAAATGAAGGCAAATCAATTCGCGGCAAAGCAACACTTTCCTGTTCCCGAGTTGTATTTTGTGGCGTAGAATTCTGAACAGATTTCAGTTTAGCAACAATAGACCTAATTAAATAAAACAATTTTCAAATTTATTGCGAATGTCATCCTCAAAGTCAAAATCATCGTTTGCATCAGAAATTAATCCAACAATGGAATTGTGGTGTTTAAAAAATTCGGAATGGATTGAATCAACCATATCAATCATGCTAAAAAACAATTCAACGTCGTCACCTCTTAAGGCTTTCTCGGCAGCAAAATAAATATCTTCTAATCTTCCAAACTCCGATTGTCGATGATTTTTAAATTTACGTAAATTTTCAGCGGTTTTTGACATCTTAACAATAAATCAAAATCACTGTAACGCCACTGAACAAATCTAACACGATAGAACGAATCAAAATACTATTCCAAAAATGTACAATTTTTTACTGTTGAAGTCGAAAATATCTGACCAAATGTCAAATAAATTCAAAATAATTTAGCAAAATAACCAAACAACAAAACGATCTCTTGTAAGTTTTTTGCGGTAAAAGAAATATGCGAATTTATTTCTAACGGAATGAGTGAATATCCCGAACTTGCTTTCTCTTCTAACAAATAAAGAAACTAAAATTCAATGCGGTTTTCAACAATAATTGCAATGAAAAATCAATGGTTTGATCATTAAACTTTGCACGAAATTACTCAAATGTAACCCGGCCCGGAGTTGGACCAAATTATGTAATTTATTCGATAATCTTTGCACTAAATTAACTCAAATTGCATCCGGCTCGTACTTGGACCAAAATGATATGTAATGTGTTCCATAATCTTTGCACGAAATAATTCAAATTGCACCGGCTCGAAGTTGGACCAAATTATGTAATGTCTTCGATAAACATTACATATAGAGAGAATAATATTAAAAAAATGTATGAAATAGATGTTGCGGTTTTAGTTCAATGCTGGTTCAATGCAAGTATATATTGACGAAGGACCTTTTAGCGGAACTACCAATAAACACGTGCCGTCACATAAACGAATCACCAAATGAAAGTTATCACTAACCTTTAAGTCGAAGCTCTGGTCTTTTCTTGGTGGTTCTTTCTTCTGAGGCTAGCCCGTGAACAGGAACAGTTTCTTAGAGCTTCGTCTGGACAACACGTTACACAAAAAATAGTGACGTAATGTTCATTGATTGAACATACAAAAAAATGCGGGTTTAACAACAAATGATGCGCTTTTGTAAACACAAAAGAAACAAAATGAAAGCGGTTTAGCGGTCGTCACGAATGGAGCTCAAAACTCGCGAATCGGAACGCAAAAAAAAACAACAAAAAGCGGCGTCTCTTCAGACGGAATCAAAGCCACCGAAAAGTTCGGAGTACATTGCACGAAACTTCCAAGCGTCTTAACAGCTTGGGATCCAAAACACGAATCACAATACTGTCTATATTTTACACGCAAAAACACACTTACAATTAGCATTAGCGCGACGGAATGTTTTAGAAAAGGTGCAGAAGTTTAAAAATCAATGAAGTAATTCAATCAAATTGAACACAATACACTAAAAAAATGCGGGAACGCACCAAGCAGTATAAACAGACTTAACCAAGGACAACTACAAGTCGAAAATTTTAAAGAACCAATGAGCGTTACAACCACTATTATTAAAAACTTTAATGAAACTATTCAGAAACTTCAAATAGACGAGAAAATCTTTAACGAAGACATTAACGAAATCAACCTCACGATACATGAACTAAATGACCGGATAGCCACTAGTCAAGCCAAACAATCATTTCTTGAAATTTGTGAAAAACTAATGGTTAGTTATTTGTTTCTTGAAGATAACCTTAACGATATGTTAAATTCAATAACTTTTGCACGTTTGAAAATTATTCACTCATCTATTATTACACCGGATCATTTGATTGCCCCATTACAGGAGATTTCTCAAAACCTTGTTAAAAATAATTTACCGTTACCAGTCAGATTTTTCAAGTGTGCACAGTATTTAGAAGTAATTGAACTACAAGCTTTTCAAACTCACTCAGATCTAGTATTCCTTTCTTTTACTCAAAAATATGTAGCGCGAAATGATGATTCTCTTATGTACATACCAATCAAGGACTTGAGTGCGTGCAAACAGCTGACCCCACTCCGAAAACTGTGCTCCGATTTATACGCGTATCCCATAGACTCAAATGCACCCTGTGAGGCGCAGCTAGCTCCTGAAAAACATTCGTAGTGTCCCCGAAACGTGTAAAAGTGGCATCGTTTTTAAGTGAAGGGTACAATGTTCAAAAACTTGAAAGAAATGCGTGGATTTTAATCATATCGGAACCCATACATGTGACCATTAATTGTCCAGGAATTGACGCTAAAACTTTAGTGCTAACGAACAATTCTATCATTCGGTTACAAACGGAATGTAGTGCTTTTGTTGGGATCACGAAAATCCAGGCCGAACCACAAATTCATGAACATTTCGGACAATTCTCATCCAGTTTTAATTCCATTCAATTGTTGCAATTCTCACCCTGAGAAACTTGCAATTCCGGACCTTAAGCCCCTGAAGCTAGACGACTTAAACATGGAAGAACTATCCATAGCCAACCACAAGCTGGACCAGTATTCAAGGGATCTCGACGATCTCATCAACCAACCCTTTGTAAATAAAAACATTTCCTGGTTCACGTATGCTACAATAATTATCATTGTAACAATTGTTGTTTGTATACAGCTCATTGAAATCATAAGGCACGTTAAGAGACCTCCGAAAAACGACAAGTTCAATCCAGAGAGTATGAGTACTCTGACAAAACCGTTCTCCAGGCTGATACCAAAACTGAGGCCCCAAATCGAAGAGGAGCCCGAACATCCAGACTCATAGAATTGAGAACCTTCTTGATACATTTCTATTCTTATTTGACTTTTATGTTTTGTATATTTTTCATATTTTATGTAACCTATTTAAACTTAATCATTATGTTCACTTTAACTTTATTTTATTTCCATAATTGTATTGTTTTTGCTTATTTAGCTAGCGTCCAGTAAATTCCAAAAGTTGATGTTACAGCATCAACTTTTCTTGGTAAAGGGGAGCTGTTGGGCGTAAATATCATGCACGTGTATGATATGAAGTATCATATTTCGCTGACCAGTTTCCTGCTTCATTATGTAAACGTGGGAACGCATCGACTTGACCGTTCTTTTGATTAGTCAGCTTTCTTAATGTTATAAATCAGAGCGACGCGGTCCCACGGTTGTCATTTATCGTTAGTATACTTGTACCATTTAGTTAGTTAATTTTAATTTTCAATTTAATGTTTTATTCAAAGTTTTAATTTTTATATTTCAATAAATAATTTTTTTAAAAACTCAAAAGTGATTTACAAGATATAATATATATATATATAATATATATATATAATATATTATTTTTTTTAAGTTTTCGCGGGCACTAAATGTTTTAGGTGGTTTCCGGGAAATCATACGCGTAGTTGATAACTGATCCTTGCCGGGATCGATGGTAAAATGATGACGTTTCGGCAGAGTCACATCTGCCCTCTTCAGGTTGGTTCGCATAATTCCCGTAGTCTTTACTGTACAGTATTCGAGTAACTAGAAGCGAAAGCAGAAGGCTATGAGAATTATGCAAACCGACCTGAAGAGGGCAGATGTGACTCTGCCGAAACGTCGTCATTTTACCATCGATCGAGGCAGGGATCAGTTATCAACTACGCGGATGAATTCCCGGAAACCACCTAAAACATATATATATATATATATATATATATATATATATATATCTCATCGGAAATGTTTTTTAAAGATTAAATGTATAAGCAAGAAATAGGAAGGGTAATTAATTTCATTCATAGCGCGATTTTACCAGTCGTATTTAACGACCGAATTAACTTTAAAAGGGTCAGTCAGGAGTTTTCAGTAAGCCGATTTTCTGCATACTACATTCACGAAAACGACGAGGAAGCACATTTTCCGCCTCACTAACAATAAATTCATCTTTTTCCTTTCAAAAGCTATGCATCAAAAACGATGTTTGAAAATATTTCCACATATTTTTCGATTATGAATCCTTGCCAAACTATGATGCCCTCTATAAAGACTAATCCGGTTAGAAGTTTGTTGTTATTGAATTTCTGGAGCGGTTCGGAAGATTCCCCCTTTGTCTACAAACTGTTGATGGGATTGCCAGTACAGGTTAGGTGATAAATTTCCCTGTTGCGACGAGACAACCCCATGTTATTCAATTTGTGATATTCGGGTGTGAACATCGTTAACTAACAAGAAGGTCATGATACTGATAAGCTCTCGAACAAAAGAGAAATTGCACTTTCTATAGATGATTTCAATACGAGATCTTAAAGTTATTGCTGGAAACCATTAGGGTTTGAAAATATACTTTAATGTTTCTTGGGTTTTCGCAGAAACTAAAATCTCATAAAACTTTCTGGCTACCTGTATGTAGAATTTTAGAGATTAATATTTTTTAGAATTATAGAGATTAATATTTTGTAAATATGTATTTTTCCTTCTGTTGCTTATTTCATTATTGTCCTTTCGAGTAGGTAGTAACATTTTCTTGATATATTGATTCAATAAAGGTAAAAACAGGAGTTTGAAAAAAGAATAAATAGAATTTAAAAAAAAATCATAACTGTAATGAACGGCATGGTAGCGAAATTCTGTCGATAACAATGAGGAAGACTAATAATACGCGGCAGTTGAAATAATTAAAAGGTGGGCAATATACATGGTGTAAATGAATAAGTGCGAAAGATTTCGAGATGTGCTTCCTCAAGTCATTTTATGATGAAAAGTTCCTATGAACATATGTCCTCAAACGCTTCCTTACCGATGTACAAGTTTTTTTCTTCTGACTACTACTTGTTTTCGAGATATTTAGTTCAGTTTTGGGGCATTATGACTCTATAAAGTCGTCATAATAAAATAACAGAAACGGGCATGAAAATCTACAGGGTGGTACTTTTTCTGAGGTCACGTGTTCCTTCAGCCCCTGCAAATTTTCTTCAGTACGCCCCTGACAATTGACAAAAATTGCAAATGAATTTCTTATGAATTTGCAATCTTTTTTAATTCTTGCGTTGTTTTTTTCGTAGCTGCCTCTGTTTTTGTGTAAAAAATGACCAATTTCATGTGTACTTTAGAAACAAATAATCCTTCGCTTATTTATTTTTCGAGTAAGCAGCTGTCATATTAATTCCTCTCATTGACAACTCTAACTTAATTATTGTTAATTTGCCGGAAGTCATGACAGCGAAGATGAATAAGCCCAAGTCCGCAGCATCCAACCACCCGATGACGAGATGACCTTCGAACAGTTTATGGCACTGTACTCTAATGGGCAGAAAGTCCAGCACGACGTGACCACAGAGGAACCCCGAGACCTGTTTGAGGTGCCCATAGAATATGCCCTGGCGCATTGCGTGGCTCGAGATCTCCGGATGTCAAGGGGAATAGCCAAGGTGTTTGCCAAAAAGTACGGTCAGTCCAGAAGGTACGGGAGCAAGATCCAGCGGTAGGGAAGGTCCTTCATCTCGAAGATAAACAACCAGTGGGTACCAGAGACATCTTTTATTTGGTAACGAAAACATTCTCGCAAGAGAAGCCAACATACAGCGATCTTTGGAAGACTCTGGTAGAATTGAGGAATGTAATGATGGAGAAGAATCTGATGAAATTGGCGGTCCCAAAGATAGCCTGCGGGTTGGACGGACTGAACTTCCACCAAACTTCCCGTTGTCGAAATGGAGAGTCCTGCAAATATCGTCATACCAGTAAGGATTCTGGGACATTCCGGGACGAAATGGTTCTAAGGAGGGGGCAATGTTACGAGAATTCATCCGACAGCTGGTGCAATCGGCCATCAACTAATTCATGAAAGGGACATTATTCCGATAAATTCTGGGAACCCGAAATGTTTGTCTCTCAACAGGCGGACCGCTGCCGTTACTGGGAATTCCCTTAAAGCTTCCAGAACATGAAAGAGTTTCCCGATGGTTCGTGGACGTACCAGATAATTCCAAGATAAATATATAAATAAGAAGAGCTGGCTATAGGAGGCATTCAGTTTTCGACGAACGTGTTGAATACTTAAGTAGATGTAAATTGTAAATAGTTGTGTTAAAGTAGTGGAAATAAATTAGAGTGAGTTGGACTGTGTTTTTAAATAAATCCAAGAACTGAACTGAACCCGAGTGTGAAAATAAAAACATTACAATACGGTATGACGATAGTATAAAACAACGCAGTAAAAAGCTGCTAATAATCTCACAACAATCTCATACAGTAAGCGCCTTTTTCTTTAATATAACAATAAAGGCATATTGCATCCAACTGCATGAGATTGTTGTGGGATTGTGCAGCAGATGCTCTTTACTTGTCTTCTAAATGTTATTTGTGGCATATTCTTGATTAAATTTTTATGTTTTCTTGGGAAATAACACCACAATCGAAATAAAAAGCTGTATATTGATAGAAAATACCAAACGTTTCAAAGTCGATTCTGACTTCACTGTAAATGGCTTTAAAATATGTATTGAAAATGTAAATTGCAAATTGAAAGATTGATTTATGACGTTTAAGTTGACATAAGATTTTTTTTTGGTTTTAAATATACAGGTAGCACAAAAGATTCTAAAGATCATGTATTAAAATAAACAGCTTTCAAGTTGGAAGAATTTGAAAGAGTTCTCTTTAGAATTTACAAGTAGCGTTACTAAGGGCGACGTTGTTAAAAGATAGCGCATTCGCCAAAAATGCGATCAAAGAATTCTAGGATCACTGAAACAGCAGAATTCCTATAACAAAGTCGTACCTAGAAACGTCAGTTATGAATTCTAAAGACAACTCTTTCAAATTCTTCCAACTTGAAAGGTGTTTAACTTAATACATGATCTTTAGAATTATTTGTACTACCTGTATATTTAACAACAACAAATCACTTTCAGTTACATATTGCTGTAAACTTCGTGGGTTCAAATTAAATTTTAAAAACTGATATTCACTTTCACTTTCTAGAACTTTATTTACCCACAAATATCCAATATTTACGACAGCTCATTCCGAAAACAATTTACATCGAAATAATAACACGACTCATATAAGCTGAACTAAACTACCTGAACTGTACAATGTCTTTTATACCTAACATAGAATTTTCGCGTCGTTCTGCATGGGTATTTCATTGTTCGCTCGCCTTCGATTTCAATACTTTTTGCTGCAGACGGTAAAAGTTTTATTTTCATCGAATAAATTTTATAACAATATTAATTTCCTCACCGATACTGCAAAAAAAGAATTGTAACAATCAGGTGTCGTTAAAGTAAAAAAGTAGCAACTTCTAACTTTTCTATTTTTTCTTTTGGCAAAAATTTATTTCTGAAGTTTAACTGAAGTATTGATCCTCAAAATCTTTGCACTCAAACCGTTTACACCCTGTATATTTACATATAGGTGTAAGACGCAACGGTATCACATTACGCTGACAGCTTCCCGGTACTTCGCTCTAAACGTGGGAACGCATCGTGTTAACATATTTCAGCTTTTAATAAGTAATAAAAACGAGCGAAGCGATCCCACGGTTGTCATAATACCTTATTTTAGTTAGTTAGTTATTTTTAAATTCAGTTTAATTATTTTTCCAAGTTAAAGTATTAAATTTGATATCTAAGTTTTTGAATAAAATATATATTTTTTAAAAGTAAAATTGAAGATAATATATATATATATATATATATATATATATATATATATATTATATTCACTTTGATTCAATTCACTTTTAAAAAATATATTTATTTAGAAACATACAAAATTAAAATTAAACATTAAAGTACTTGAATAACTTAATGCTATAAATGATATTATTTGAATGACAACACGAGAACGTTTCCAGTTGCTTTTATAACATTGACAAAAGTGCTGATGCAAGTCAGCGTTTTTACTGGGTAAACGGACTCGTGTAGGTTTCCGGGAAGTTGTTTGCATATAATTCAAGATGAAATTTGATATCCCTGAGAAGTCACGTACGCTTTAAATTCCGTTGACTTCTCGACTGTGTGAACTAAGTGCTGATATATTTTGCATATAACAACTCCCCTTACATATCAAAAGTTGATGCTATAACATCAACTTTTAGGAACAGAAACATAAAATAATATAAAATGATGTTTGAATGGTATGAATAATAAGTAATAAGTGTATAAAATATGAATAAAATAAAGTAATAGGTAAAAATCAAATTGATATTTGTAAAATAAAATCAAACTATGTTAAAATAAATGAGCAATAAAATAATACTAGTAATAATTAAATGCTTAACCTAAACATATCAAAATAAAATATAAAGTAAAAGGAAATGTGAATAAAAATAATGTGTAGAAAAATAAAAAGGTTAATGATATAAATCAATATTAAAAATGGTGTTTTTAGAGAACATAAAGGGTATACCTAAACTTGCGTCTCTAAGCTTTGTTCTGTTTTAAAACAGGCCTAAGCTTGGGGAAGAATTTGAGTCTTGGCTGAGGCACTGAAGTTTGGTCAGGATTGCAGTCCTTTGGAGGTTTTACCATCCTCTTTTTGACAGCTTGGAAGGTGATGAGTGCTGCTATGATCATGAGAGCAGCTATGGTTCTATAGGTTGTATAGATATTTTTGGTTACAAACGGCTGGTTTATGAGACCATCGAGGTCTCTGCAATATTGTTCGAATTTGTGATTTGCTACGTCTAATTCTTCTACGTTAAGCGTGTTCAGCTTCAGGGGCTGAAGTTCAGGAATTATAATTTTTTCTGGCCCTGCGTCGCAACAGTTGAACGACACTGTTACTGGTTGGAAGGTTTCTAGAACATCGGTTTGTTTACCAGATTCGGCTTGAACTTTTGTAATTCCTATAAACGCACTACACTCTGATTGAAGAGTCAATATGGAGTTGAGGGAGATTGTAAGAGTTTTTGGGTTTGTTTGAGCGCAATTCACTGTAACACTTATGGGTTCAGAAGTAATTATGAGCCATGTATTGGGTTCTAGTTTTTGAACGTTGTATCCTTGAGTGAATATTAGTGAGCTTTTACAGTTGTAGGGTACCTTCTGGATATTCTTTAGAAGTTGAGCTTCACATAACGCGTTTGTGTCAATAGGATATGCGTAAAGTTCAGAACACAGTTTCTTACGAGTGGATAACGGTTTACACGCACTTAAGTCGTTGATCGGAATAAACATTAAAGAATCATCATTCTTTGCAAGATATTTTTGAGTGAAGGATAGCATATGATGTAAACCTGTTCTTTCATCGTATATAGGGATAGGATATAAATGAAAGACTGTGTAAGGATGTTGTTCGACTAAGGGGATTCTTAACACAAATATAAGATCGGTATATGTTTGAAATGCCTCTAGTTCAATGATTTCTAGATATTGTGCGATGCTCGAGTACTTTACAGCCAATGGAAGGTTACTTTTGACTAAATTTTGCGATATTTCCTGTAATGAGATGTTCTGGTGTTAAAATTGAAGAGTGAATTATTTTCAGACGCGCGAATGTGATAGAATTTAAAACCTCATTTAAATTATCTTCTAAGTAGAGATAATTCTCCATAAGTTTTTCACACATTTCAAGTAGTGCGAGTTTTGATTCGACGTAGGCGACCTTATCATTAATTTTTCCGATAGTGTTTTCCAGCTTTATTATGTTATCGTTAAAAAGTTTTTCGTCAATTCTAAGATTTTGGATAGTTTCGTTGAAGTTTTTAATTACGGATGTGGTGACACTTATTTGGTTTTTTTGTAAGTTCTCAATTTGAAGTTGGCCTTGATTTAAGCGGTTTATGCTTTCGGTAAAGTATTTTCCGTCGGCGGCGTCTAAATTGCCGGTGATTGCCTTAAAAAGGGTACCTGCCCCATCAAGTATACCTCGTTTGTGTCTTTTAGTGTCCATGTGAATGTCAGTAAATTTCTGTTTGATTGAGTTAGAAATTTGATTGAGAAGGTTAATGTGGGTTTGTACGTCTGCGCGAAAGTAGTTCATAGCAAAAGAATTGAAGTTAACAGTTTTTACAAGAGTTTGTAATATTCTGTTATTTGTTGTAAATACTTGTTCTAGTGTAGAAATGTTTCTGTGTACTAAAAGTGTCCATTTATCATTGGATACAGTTATTTCTGCTTCGTTATGGAAGTAGATACCTAAAGTATTGTTTATTGGTTGTATTTGAAATTGGGGTACTGCTGACCCGAACAGCAGGCAAAACCTGAAACAGAAATTAACTTTCTGAGAACGGTTTCATTCGGTCGAAATTTACTTTTGATTTTTGGTTAGTTTTAGGGTTTAGTACTGTTGCGGAGTTTCTGTGAATCTCCAGGATTTCGAAAGGACCATTGAATTTATTTTGGAGTTTGTCCTTGATCTGGGATTCTTTAATATAGACTTTATCGCCTATTTGATAGGGAGTTTTTGGATTTCCGTTCTTTCGCGAGCAATTTTATAATAGTGAGAGATACGATTATTGAGATCTCTGATGTACTTAGTTATCAGGGCTTGTTGGTTGTAGAGAGTTTTGTTTCCAGAATTGTTATATGCAATGATTGCATAAGGGAGGATGTTAAAAGGGTGTTCGTCAGGATTTTCTAGTTTATGGATTCTAATCATCTCTAATAAGGTCGAGTGGAATCGTTTTAATGAAGCATTTGACTGGGGATGTCCCACACTAGAATAAGATAGTTTGATGTCAAATAGCTTAAACAAGTCTCTCATTTGTGTGTTGTCGAATTCCCTGTCATAATCACAATGTATCCGTAATGGAGTACCGAAGTGTTGGAAGTAGAGTAGTAAGGTACTAACAACGGTTTTTGCGGATTTGTCGGTTATGGGGTAGGCCTGAGAGAATTTTGTTAGTTCGTCCCGGATAGTTAATGCGTAGTTTTTTGTCGGGACTTCTAGAATATCGATGTTGACGCGTTCAAAGGGTATCCGTGGGGTTTCAATAATGACAAGTGGGCTGTCGAGATTTTTACGGTAAACTTTTGCTCTCTGGCAAGATTGACAGTTTTTGATAAAATTGTCAACGTCCTTAGTCAGTCCTTGCCAATTGTATTTTTCTTTTATTCTGCGGATAGTTTCATTGATACCTCGGTGTATATTATTTTTGCCGTTATGGAATTGGTCGAGGATGATGGGTATTTGGTCTTTCTCAACCGTTTGAACGATATTTTGGCAAACTTTCCATTTGATATCGATTTCGGAAAAGATAAACAAACGAAAGCATTTCCAAAATGGGCAGTTCAATGTTATTCTCAACACAGAATACTTCATTTTCAGTAAACACATCTCTACTATTATACAGAGATGCGAAAAGAATCTCGTTGACTATTTCTGGGTCAGAAGGGAGAGGGACGATGTAATAGCGTCTTTTTCTGACACTTTTGCTTGCAAAGACATTTACTCTAGGGGTACGGAAATCAGCATTTTCCTCAAAAATGTCTTCGATGATGTCATGGTGAAAATTTTTCATGAGAGAGCCTTGGGGAAATACTAGGATGTTTTTGTTTCCTCGGTCTAGGAGTTGGCAATTAGAAAATTGAATTTTGTCGTAATCTATGAGAGAGACAGTTTGATATCGCTCGACAAAAGTTTTAAATTCTTCGGAGATTTGTTGGAGATCAATGGGACTTCTCGTCTGGGGTTCTTGTGAGTCATCGTCAGTTTCGTTTGTTGGGAGTACTGTAAATGGTGTTAGATGATTGTTTGCTTGAAATGATATGTATTCATTAAAGTTGTTAACTTTAATGCGAGAGAGCGCGTCGGCGTTTTTATTTACTTTGCCGGGTTTGTAAATTATTTGATAGTCGTACTCCTCAAGCTTAAGGCGCCATCTTGCAAGTCTACTTCCAGGGTCCTTTATAGAAAACAGCCAAGTTAACGGGCGGTGATCAGTCAGAAGTAAAAACTTACGGCCAAAAATTATCGGACGAAAGTGTTTAACCGCCCACACTATTGCAAGGAGTTCTCGTTCTATGGTTGAATACTTAGTTTCAGCATTGCAGAGAGTTCTGGAGGCATAGGCTACGGGTAAATCTTTACCTACGGGGCCTTGAGAGAGCACTGCGCCGATAGCAAATGAACTGGCGTCGGTTGTAAGAATAAATGGCTCTTCAAAATTAGGGTATATGAGTATGGGAGTAGAAGTAAGGGCTCTTTTTAATTCGCCAAAAGATTTGACACATTCTGAATCAAACTGGAAAGGTGTGTTTTTTTGAAGTAATCTTGTCAAAGGTTTTGAAATCTTGGCGAAATTGGGGATGAATCGCCTGTAATAACCAGCTAACCCTAAGAAGGACTTGATATCTTTTGGGTTTTTTGGTTGGGGAAAATTTAAGATACAATCTACCTTTGAGGAGTTAGGCTTCACGCCTTCGGGAGTTATAAGGTGGCCAAGATACGCGACCTCTTTGCGAAGAAATTCGCATTTGTCGGGTTGGAGTTTTAGATTGGCTTTTCGCAATCGTTTGAAAACTTCAGAAAGTCGGGCTATGTGCTCATGTATAGTCGGAGAATAAACGATACTGTCGTCCATATAGACTAAACATCTCTCGTTTTGAACACCTAAAAGAATATTATGCATTACCCTTTGGAAGGTGGATGGAGCGTTTTTAAGACCGAAGGGCATTCTAACAAATTAGAAATGGCCATTATCAACTGTGAATGCTGTTTTTTGGATGTCTTTAGTATCGATTTCGATTTGGTGAAACCCTGAAGCTAAGTCGAGAGTGGTGAAGTATTGGCATTTGCCAAGTTGGTCAAGTAAATCCGAAATGTTCGGTAGGGGATATTTGTCGTCAACAGTAAGTTCATTTAATTTACGATAATCGACGACGACACGCCATTTTTGGGTACCAGATGCGTCTAGTTTTTTGGGAACTACCCAAACCGGGGATGACCATGGCGAATTAGACGGACGTATAATGCCTTGGTCAAGCATCTTTGATATCTGACTTTTTACGTCTTGTTTGTGTATTTGGGGGTACCGATATGACTTTGTGAAAGAGGGTTTTGCGTTATTAGTGTCTATCGAATGTTTGATTTCGTTTGTAAAGGCCAGTTGGTCACCTTCTAAATAGAATATGTCGGAATATTCGAGGCAAAGTTGAGAAATAAGTTCGGCTTCCTCCTCGTTCAGATGTTCTAACCGAAGTTCTTCCATAATTGTAGTTTGTCTATCAGGCTGGGTCAAGTTTTGAGAGTAATTTTCAGAATGAATGTTTACGGAAAAATTGTTTATCGGTTCGAGTTCCAAATTGTCGAAATTAACAGTCTTGGGGATAGCATTTGCATTTAAAACTGAAGTAAGGAATTAGCCTTTTTCATTAATTTTAACAAGGGCACGGGGAAGATAAACTTTTTCTATTTCGGCAGATGATAGGAAAGCATCAGTATTAGTGAGGTTACATTTTAATTTACATATTTGTTCTGTTCGGGGTTCTAAACAGATTGTATTAACCGAGATGCAGTTATTGAAAGTTGAAGGGTTCTGAGTACGCATGACAGTATCATCCGTAACTTTGTAGAGAGGTAAAGTTTTTAACATTAGTGACAAGTTGTTTGCTGTTAAAGTCTATAACGCAGTTATAGTATTCAAGGAAATCTGAACCCAGTAATCCGTCGAATTCAATGTCGATGTTGCAAATATATACCTTGTGTGGGTCGGCGACATTGAAAGGTACAAGGGTGGATTCGTTGATTAAGATTTTCTGATCGTTGATTCCTTGGATGACTACGTTATCGGGAAATCGTTGTTTGAAGCGTTGGCAGGTTTCAGGTTTAAAAATTGAAAGTCCTGCACCCGTCTCGATAAGAAGTTTATAGGTGTTTGAAAAGTTAGTAATATAATAAAGATTCTTTGAGTTGACGGAAAGAAGGGGTCTTACAGAAAGTTCTATTCTGGGAAGTTGACATTGGGGCTGAAGTCGTCCAGATTCATTGTCTGAATTTGGGTTTGAATTTCTGAAATTTCTTGGTCTGGGGGTTCTGACTGAGTGGGGGTCAAATGAAAATTTACTTGAGAAGAATCTGGTTCATTGTTTTGTTCGAAATCATTAGGGTGATAATCTTGTACGTTTCCGTACTCATCGGGTAAAGAGGTGTAATGATTTTCGTTTTGGGAGTAGTTATAGTCATTGTGATATGGTCCGAATTGCAGATTGTTCAAGTGATGAGTCTTTGGTTGTTGGCGTTGTTGATGTTTAAAGAAACTCGGGTTCGGTCTGTAATTGCCAGACATTTGGGGTTATATACTGGTAGATGGACGAAATTGTTGCTGTGAAAATTGTTGACTGGGATTAACATTTGTAGATTGATTAGCAGGTTGATTGGAAAAATGAGGGCGGTAATTCGAATAGTTCTGATTAGAATTCGGGTTGTGTTGAAATTGTCTCATTCTGAATTAGCATTCGTTGCTTAAATGGCCCATGCGTTTACAAAAAGAGCATTGTTTTGGAGGTGGGCCGTTATTTGGTTTACGAGGGGGTTGTTGGAAACTTCTATTACCTGAAAATTTCTGGGTTTCTAAATGTGATAGTTGTAGTTCTCGTTTAATTCTAGAAATGGCAGTGAGAATACTGCACGGGTCGCTAGCGCGAACGAGTTGACCAATTTTGGGCTCTAAACCCGTGAGGAGGCTATTAAGAGCCATTGACTCTATTAAGTCAATCTGCGCTTGCTTTTCTTTGATGGTTAAATTTTGTTTGTTTATAGCTGCTAGCATTTTCGCTTGGTGCGTCTGGAGTCTAGCAGAGAAAGTGAGGGGTGATTCATTAGGAGTTTGCCGCATTCGTTGCAAGTCCTGTATGAGAGCCGAGAGATCTCTAGGATCTCCAAAATGATTTTCCAGGAGGGTTTGAATTTCAGCTAATTGACTAGGGTTTCGCGAATTAATTAATTCAGCCGCTCTACCGCGTTACTTATTTGGAGAATTAGCAATACTTGCTGATTATCCGTTGCCATGCTGTAAGCAGTATTACAGGAGCAATGAAAGTATTCAAAAATATCGGATTACCATCATTCTCAGGAATTATGGCAAATATTTCCGAAAGCTTATAGGGTTCTACGGTTGGTGTAGCTGCTTGTCTAGTGGTGGCCATTTTTATAAATGTATAAATTCGCACAATAAATAAAAATTAAATGTTGAGGTTTTAAATTTAAATGATAAATATCTAGTTTATCAAAATCCAATATCGAGCAATGTTTAATAGAGTAATAACAAATTTGAAATAGGAATGTATAAATGGTAGATTAATAATAAACTTGAAATAATGTTTCAAATACTTCGAAATAGGTAAGTCAAAGTAATGGAAATATGATTATGTAAAATATATAGTTTCAAAATTATTTAGGAATGTAAGGTTATGAGGAATATAATATAAATGAAAGAACTGGTGGTCATTCAAAAAATAAAAAATAGTTACTTTATGTGATTGTTACGTTATTATTCCTCGCATCGGACTGTTCTCCGCGTCACTTAGCACTGGTTAGCCTGGTTGCGTGTTCCCTTGCTAGTACTTGGTAGTTGTTGTCCTTTTCAAGTAGGTTTTGTCCACAATAATTTAGAAATCTCCACAGTCAGTTAGTATTCACGTGTTCTAACTGTGTTGGACAATCCTACTGACTGCGCTAATTTTATATTCACTTTGATTCAATTCACTTTTTAAAAAATATATGTATTTAGAAACATACAAAATTAAAATTGAACATTAATGTACTTGAATAACTTAATACTATAAATGATATTATTTGAATGACAACACGAGAACGTTTCCAGTTGCTTTTATAACATTGACAAAAGTGCTGATGCAAGTCAGCGTTTTTACTGGGTAAACGGACTCGTGTAGGTTTCCGTGAAGTTGACTTCTCGACTGTGTGAACTAAGTGCTGATATATTTTGCATATAACATATATAACATATATATATATATATATATATATATATATATATATATATATTATCAATATTATTCAATTTGCTTGTAACGTTGTCCTGCGTACGTAAAATACATGTTTGATAAGCAGTGGTTGGCTAGGTTGATTATATGTTCTCTTCTTTATCTGATTCAAGGTACAATTCTATTGATTATTTTAGCTCTCTATCTCTCTTTCTCCTTCTCTCTCTCTCTTTCTCTTTCTCTATATGTTTTTATTTTTATTTGTTATATTATTTGGACCACTTTCTATACGTGTAACTCAAATTCACTGTATATTGCAACCACACTTTATATGCTTCTGTGTATTGGTCACCCTATATAATTTATTTGTCTATCATTTTTTCTAAACCACCCTGTACAACTATCAGTCAACTCCACACTTTATTGCAACCGCCATGATATAATCCTCTCCACACTATTGGTTGTTTCTATTTTTCTATTCTTTAAATTAAACCTGCGTACCTATAATTTTACTTGGTCCTGCTCATGGTCTGCTCTATAACAACATTTTTCACATTTTTTAACCACATTTTATAGCTATAATTTTTCTGGTTGTTTTCTGAATGATACTTGTGGCATATTTTTCAATGTCTAAGTGCTTCTTAGGAAATAACACCACAGTTTAAAGAAAATTGCTGTATATTCCAAACGTTTTGGGGGTCTAGATCAGATCTCGTTGTCAATGGTTAAGAAACTACGGATTAAAAAGGCACAATTCTAAGATGTAAATTAAAATATTTGACAATGTGTATTATTTGATTTTTGACGTAACTAAGAGAATTTTATTTGTAATACAGAGTACCACAGAAATTTCTAAAGATCATATAATCATAAAGTTCCTTTCAAATTGGAAGAATTTGAAAGGGAGATCTTCAGAATTTTATGTGGCGCTCCTAGGTGCGACTTTGTTATAAGATTTGTTGATTCAGTGATCCTATTAAAATCATGAGGGAAAACCTAGAAAAAACCTTATGAACTATCCCAATATTGGGTTGTTCACAAGGACATGACCATTAGCAATTTCTTCCTTAGTCATCGGCAACCAGGAACGACTGAATTCTACGGAGGTAGTAGCGATACAATCGTTTTCATTTAACAAAATTAACTCTTTTAGTTTTCTTTTGGTGTTGTGTTCTTCTTTGTGTAATATAACTCAATTTTGAAACTGTATTTTATGACCAAGGTCCCTAGAATTTTCACAAATTTTGGATTTTTCAAATTGTAGTTTTTTTATGTAATTTTTGTGTTCGTTTATTCGAACATTCAGAGGTCTAGAGGTTTCTCCAATATATAATTTATTACATTCACACGGGATTTTATAAATGCAATTTTTTGTATTCTGAGTTGTGTTATTTGGTTTGGTTTTTGATACAATTGATTTTAGTGTATTTCTTGTTTTAAGTGATGTTTTGATATTATATCTGTTTCCCACTCTTTTTAGTCTTTCTGATAGATAGATATTGTATTAATGTGATTATCTTGGGAGTCAGTGTTGCTTTGTAAAGTTTGATGGTGGTTGTTAGGGATTGTTTGGTATTCCATTTTGTTTAACTCGTTATTAATAAATTTATTTGGGTAATGATTGGCAGAAAGTACATTTTTTATAAACGTTTTTTCTTCATTTTTTTGCTCTGTCATATAGAGATTTAATGATACCTCTTTTTACTGAACTTGGATGATTAGAGTTAAAGTTGGGATACCTGTTAGTATGAGTTGGTTTTCTGTAAACTTCTGTTTCAAATGCCGATTGTGTTTTGGTTATTAAAATGTCTAAGAATGGTAATTTGTTATTCTGTTCAAGCTCTAGTGTAAACTGAATAGTTGGTTCTGTGTTGTTTATGTCGTTAAGTAATGGATGTAAATCCTCAAGATTATGTTATTATTATAAATAACGAAAATGTATTTGAACGACCCAGTGTGTGCAACTGCTTATAATTTTTTTAAACCCATCTCTATAATTATATTGCACTCCTCCCTATTATCCAAATATCCTAAGTTTTTTGCTTATATAATAAATTTTTGATACACCCTGAATAACAATAATTTTACTCCACCCTTACTTCAACCACCTTATATAAGGAACTACTGATGTTCCACACTATATAACTTTTTTAACCTCCCTGTAGAACTATAATTCTACTCCATCTTATATTTGAACCACCCTGCATATTCAACTATGAACATGTTATGCTCTGCCCTATAACGCAAATATCCTTACTGCATATGCTTATTTAAGATTTTTATTAACGTTTTTTAATCCACTCTGTATAACTATAGCTTTACTCCACTCTTTTATGAACCACCTTGTATACGCAACTCCACCCAATACAATATTTTTTGACCACTCTGTATAACCATAATTCAATTCCACCTGATATTCCAACAATCCTTATATGCAACTGCTTAGATACCACCCAAAATCACACGCACGCACACACACACACACACCTACAACCGTCTATCATATAGAGAAAAGATCGCCGGCATAACAATTTTTCGGTTCGATACACTAGTGGAATGTTTTCTGCAATTTCACTCGACTGTAAGCCTCGTTACATATCTTCGTTTCCAAAAGAAAATGACTTCAAATGAATCAAAATAAATTTTATTACATATATTGAGGCTTAAGCTAGATATTTTTTATGAAAATTTGAGATTTACATTAATGTTTACATTTTTTGACACATATTTTTCCGATTTCCAAAAAACGGTATGTTTTACATTATAGAAAAATATCCGGAATCAAGCTGGAATATATTTTTGTAGAATACAATTTAAAATATTCAAATTGATTGAGCCGTTTTGGATAAAACGATGAAAATTCATTGAAATTCATTAAAATGTAGTCCCTTAATTACTGTTTTTTTTTCTGATTTTCTGGAACACCGTAAATCTCACATTATGGTACCTTTCTGTAATATTTCTTAATACAATGCAGTTTAAATCATCGTTTTTTTTTTAATAATCACTGAGCATACATGAAAAAGATGCCAACGAATTGAACCACCTCCTTTTTGGAAGTCGGTAAAAAATATGAAAGAAAATTAAGTTTCATATGGAAAAGTCAATTCTGTCTGATTAGTGTAACTCGGTAGATTTTGAGTTTTTGCTCTTAAAAATACAATGCTTTTTGATTTTGTAAAAAAAATATTCTCTAAATGTGTAACAGTTACAAGTTAATAAACAACAATACAAAAATTCAAAACAAGTGTTGTAGATGTTCACCATTCACGACTATACACTTTATAATATGATTTCTCAAAGACCTTTTGAGTATTTTAAAGTAAGCCTTGCCTACTATTTTTAATCGAATTCGTAATTTCAAATTTTCGTCGTAATTCCGGAAAAGAATTAACTGTTTTTTTTTCATTTGCAACTACGTTCAAAACTAAAATGTACTGAAATCAAAGTAAGTTTGCTTGGCTACGGCGGCCTCGCGTTTGTTGAGAATAATGTAGCTGTGCACCATCGAGTCCCGTTTGAGAGAGCTATAGCCTCTGATAGTCCATCTAAATGTTCTGGAAGGAAATCTAAATCAAGAGGTATATATAAATTGGATGGCAGCTCAAATGGCCCAATTTAAAAAACAAATATTATCTCACAACTGAAACTCATCCCGAAAATATTATTTTCTTGTAATGGGAAATCTGTGGAACTTTTGGTGTGTCACAGACGTATAAATACAAAGTTTTGTACCCTAACAGCAAACCTTTCTTTTTTCACTCAACGCACGTTTCAACAGCGAGGCTATTATCATCAGGAGTAAACCAACACTGAAAATATTTACAAATATTCCTTAATATATATTTAAACACTAGTGGTGAAAACCCTAATGTTAATACACTAACCCTTAAGTACCTAACCTTCAAATATAATATCTACGGTAATTGAGTTATTAAATACTTAAGTTCTTAAAATACAAATTTCTAGAGATTCTTAAGTAATAAATAATACAATGGACTGTTTGGGATTGGACCTTTGTCGGAATTCGTAAGGTTATTATTTTTATATAATATTATGCTTTCCTACGAGTCCAATTCCTTACAATTATTTATTGTCTAACTAATATTCTCTAAATCTCTTGTAGCATGTGCACTTTCAGAATCTCACAAATGATTGCATTTTCAAATAAAAATGTCAAGTCTGGTAAGCATTGCCTTATCTGAATAATAGTACGAAGAAACTTTTGGTTTACATTTTGCAAATTGTAGACAGGCCAACAATTCTTGAAGTAATAGAGTCGCCGCAAGGTAAGTAACATTTGCTGTTTTTTCCCATCCTTAAAAAAGCCCCTTATAAGTGTGGGCGAAACGTTGGAAAACTTTATTTATATCCTGGTTTCAGATATATAAATAAATTAATTAGAAAAAATGGCGCGGTCCAAATCGAAAAAATCAGTATCAGCTATGACTCTGACCGCGAAAACCTACGTTCTCAGGATTATTATAATATGGATGTAGTTTCTCCTTCTTCAATAATATAAAAACGCTTATTTGTGTTAACAGATTTAATCAGCGAGTACTGACATCTGGATTTTCAAATACACAAATCAAATCTATATATAAATAGGCAAAGACAAAACGATTAGGTACCATTTTCTCCTCTGTTTCTCAACCGATTTTCTTCATTTTTGTTTTGTTTAGTAGCTACTGACGACCTTCAGTGCAGAATGCTAATCTTAATTTATAATATTGGTTCATTCATTAAATAAAATATAATAAAAATTCATTATTTATGTCAATAATGTCAATGCCAAACAACTGAATGTGCCGCCGCCGCCAGACTCAAAACATTGAGTAATTAGATATAGACAGACCAATGCTGTTATATACTTAGAGCATGTACTTATATATATATATATATATATATATATATATATATATATATATATATATATGGGCAATTCCAATACTTTTCGATGAATTTTGTGGGGGCCGGTCAAGGATTTACACCAAATTTTAGTATCTTCTTTGACATCAAAAGGTAAGGCTTTTTCCCAATTTTCAGCTTTCCTGGTGTTCTTGGGCCTGAGTAAAGGCCCTTAGAAGGGCCAAAATAGGCAATTTTTGCCTTGTTTTTAAAATTCTGTAACTCGACTATTTCTTATCCGATTTCAATACTGAAAGCGCTCTTTTATTTGTTATAAGCTCTAGTATTTACAAAACAACTTTCTGAACAGTTAGTGTTTAGACATGTTTTTGGGGACTAATTAAGTAAGGAGCGAATTTTGAAAATTTTGCTATTTTTTGATAGCCGTCAAAATTGCACCAGTATACTTAAATTTTTTTAATAGTGCGTGTTTGAAAGTTTTTCCGATTCCGTTCCAACTGCAAATTATAAAATTCAATTCTATTTAGTAGGTTCAGAGATACAGTCGTTTGAATATAGTAAATCTCATAAAAATGGCATTTTTTCAAATTTTCCAACTAGCTGTATTATTTTCTCGTTAAATAGAATAAGGTAAAAATTTAGCACACGGTAGCTCTTTGCAAACACAACACCCTGCTTATAGAGATTTTCTTGGCCCCGGCCTTTATATACCCTATATCCCACTCAGAAAATCGAGTATTTTGCCCAAATTTGCCAACTCACCTAGTAGTCATGGGTCCCGCGCCTTTCATCATTTGTATAACACTAAGGTATTTGGCGTGTTAGAAACAAAGAAAGTAGATAGTAAAAACTTCAATATGTGTGGTAATAAAGGAATTTAGGTAGTATGGAACCAAACTTTTGGAAATTTAAAAGCGCTTTAAAATTTCAGCTATCAAATATATGAACGTTAAGTTTGCTGACTTTGATGTTCAAAGCGTAATATCCTCCATTCTACAGAGTATAATGCGTGTTAAAAACATTAAATTAAAGGTCCGTACTTATTTTATAGTTTAGTATTTTTTCATGAACTAAAGGGTATTTTGAACTTTTAATTTTGGTATTTTCGGTAACGTATTAAGTACATACTAACTTTCTTATTCTTAACGATACCTACTCTATACATATATGAACCCCAACATCTCGTAAACATTTGTAAAAATACTTTTTTCCTGCTTAATTGACGTGTGTTTATATAATTTCGTAATTTAATTATACAAAAATGCATCCCTGGCTATGTGATTTTTTCTTTCCCACTCTCCCAGGTAAATTATTAAAAAAAAAGTTACTACAGTTTAAGTTTTGTTATATATTATATATATAGCAATAATATAATTTTAGGCTAATTCTGTTTTTAGGTTATAAAAATAATAGCTTGACACACCCAGAGTGCGTATAATCATATACTTAATACTAATATACTGCTATCGCCCATAAGCGGAAGCGTAACCGACTAAGAGAGAGAGAGAGAGCAGATCATATCGTTTCACTGTACCTGACCCATTGTGCGCAAGCGTTGCCAGTCTGTTGGGAGAATGTAAATATTATGGGAAACCACTAACCACAGATCAATATGACTCATTTTCGAACATGCGCATAAGACGCGAAGTACAGTAAAATGATATATGCGTAAGTAATGAGAGTGGTGCCAAATCCAGAAGCCACAGGCATTTTCCGCTCATTTTTCACCAATAAGAATCAATTTTAAAATCGATAACACAATGCCTTGTGTGTCATGCAACCTTTCAGACCGGTATAGGATATTTTACGTTGCCAAATTGCGTGAAAAGAAAAATCTAAAAAGCTCTGTGAAGGGGTCCTTTCAAATTTTATACAGGTGCCTCTGCCACAGGTATTCCACGATTATGTGTTCGTGTAATTTTAATTGTCTTTGCGGAAAAACTTTTTGACAACCCCTGATGTTGTGTCTTGACCTCGTGGAGAATGGATGCTGCCTAAAGCATAACTTGGATTTTTTTCGCATAGTTGCAAGTCGCAAAGGAAAAAAACAAGAATAACAAGTATCGGGTAACTGGGTTCATCGAAGATGGGAGTGAGTCCCTGGGGCTTGAAGTCTGCCCAGAGAACGCAAGATCTGCCATGGTTCTGCTGCCGCTAATAGAGAAGCATGTGGAGACAGGGACGACGGTGCACACTGATTACTGACGGGCGTATAACAGCCTTCCGGACCATAGGTACATTCACAAAAGGTGAAGCACTGGGTTTCATGACAATCCTTTTGTTGCGCTTGATGGAACGCACACATAGCGGATGGAAGCGCAATGGTCAGTTGTCAGAAAATTTTTCCGCAAAGACAATTAAAATCACACGAAAATTTCGCAAACATAATCGTGGATTACCTGTGGAAAAGGCACATGTGTAAAACTTGAAAGGACCCCTTGACAGAGTTACTTGAAGCTGTAAGGATTCCATATAGGGCCACGTAGTAGTTAAGGTAAGTGTTTATTCACATCTCCGCTTAACTTTTCTTCTTCTGCCTTTTGTCTACTTACTCATAGTTTCCATGTTAGTTGTTATATTTATATTTTTTCGGTAGTCCTAAGATTTATAATAGCAATTTGGGATATTTATGACCTCAAATATTGTGCCCTGAAAGTTTCGTCGGGTATACTGTAAAATCAAACCCTATTTTTGTTAATTAATATTAAATATAAAATTATTAAAATTATTTTATAATACGTAACAAGTTATAATATCGATAAACAACCGAAATTAACAAAAGTTAGACACCACACATAAAGTGCATAGTACTAAAACAAGCGGTAGGGGCTGAGTTCGACGCAAGGTGTGCAGGGTTTTCAAATTATATGAACGTTTAACTATTATTTTTACAGACTATAAACAGAATTAGCCTAAAATTATACTATAGACATATATATAATATATAACAAAACTTAAACTGTAGTAACTTACTACAAATGTAGTAAGCACAGCAGACCAAGCGCCAGCCTCTAAACGTAGTTCTTTTTGGTCTAGCAAGTTCTGGCCTATGGGTGTTTGTGGTTGTCTATGCGCTATTGCGAATCAACGTATATAGGATAAACCTGTATCTGGCTAGTATGAATGATAGTTCGAGCCCATATAAAAAAAGCAATTTGGATATCGTGCAAAAAATACAATTTTAGAATGTCAATGTTAACGATATTGAGTACTTTGATAAACCTGTATTTATAAACTGTTATAGAAAATAATTTTTTAATACAGTTTTCGATTTTATAATAAAAGACGGGATTTTTTTAAAGTTGTTAATAATACACATGGGAGAGTGGGAAAGAAAAAATAACTTGTTGAATACATAGCCAGGGATGCATTTTTGTATAATTAAAGTACGAAATGATGTAAACAGACGACAAACAAGCCGAAAAAAAGTGTTTTTACATGTTTGAGAGGTTGGGGTTAATATACGCATAGCGTATCATTAAGAATAAGGACGTTAGTAGGTACTTAATGCGACACGTAAAATACCAAAATTAAAGGTTCAAAAAACCTTTAGTTCATCAAAAATTATTAAACTATAAAATAAGTACACACCTTTAGTGTAATGTTTTTAACAAAGCTTTTTTACTCTCTAGAATGGAAGATATTATGCTTGGAATATCAAAATCATATGTTTGCTAGTTGAAATTTTAAAGAGCTTTTAAATTTCCATCAGTTTGGTTCGATGCTACCTAAATTCCTTTATTACCAGATAGACTATCTTCAACACCACTCAAACTATAGGCAACTTAACCGGTAACCCCAAAGACAAAGTACCTAACGAGGATCGAGGAGTTTACGAAATATCATGTCGCGATTGCCCACAAAGCTACATCGGTCGTACCAACAGGCGCGTTAACCATCGAGTATATGAACACTCTCTGTCAGTTCGTAAAAAAGATCCGACTTCAGCTCTCGCGCATCACCATATCCAAACAGGGCACTCCATCAACTTCGAGAACAGTAGGACTATCATATCTCTCAATTCTCTTAGGGCATCCACTATTCGCGAAGCCATCGAAATAGAGAAAAGACCTCTCTGTCTAAATAGACGCGATGACAGTACCCGCCTTCCCACAGCTTGGGCCTCCGTAATTGCCAGATTAAACAAAGCAGACACGCCCACCAATACCCAACCAATCACAACACAGCCTCATCACGTGACATCTTCTTCCAACCCAGCGCTAACTATAAATAAAAGAAGCAGAGCAGACTCAAATTCAGTTCAGTTACCTAGTGACTCTTGGGGAGTAGGCAGATTGAGGCCTCGAGTTCGACCTAGACTCTGAAACTCTTTTTCACTTTTGTCTCTTGATAATGGCTCCAAAGCAGGAGTCGAAACGTCGAGTATTCAATAAATTCAGACGCGGTTCTCACCCGGAACCTAGCTTAGTTCATATATATATATATATATATATATATATATATTCTTACATTGACAGAAACGGTAGATATAGGGAAAAATCTACTATCATGTTCGGCAAGAGGTTTCGATTTTAAAAAACTTTCATCTCATATATCAAGTGTAATTTTACAGGGTGTTCTATATATAGGATAGAGGTAGAATTAAATGGATTTAAAAAATCTTGAAAAAAGGTGTATTAGATCCTGTAAGTAGTTGCATATATACAATGTGGTTGAAATTAGGAGGAAGTTATAAGGGGTGGTTCAAAAAAGATATATTAGGTGGACCATAAACAGTTATATATACCAGGTGGTTGAAAAACGGGTGGAGTTGTGAATTATATTTATAAGGGCAGATAAGAAAATGTTATATTGTGAGGGTCATAAGTAGTAGCATATACAATGTGTGTGAAATAGAATTAGATTTATACAGGGTGGATAAAAAAATATGTTATGTAAGCACTTAAGATATTTGATTTTTTTTGAGCTATTTTTATAGTTATGAAATGGGTTGAAAAAAATGTTAGCAGCAGATGTTTATACAGTGTGGTTGAAATATAAGAAGGGGTGTAATTATAGTTTATAGGGTGGTTAAAAAATGTTTTATATCCACAAGTACTTCAAGTTCACAAGTAGCGGATATAGGATGGTTGAAATATGTACCCAGAGTATAATTACAGCTAAACAGGTAGGTTTTAAAATATTATAATGGAATGTTATGATCTGCAAGCTGTTCTATATACCGGATAGATGAAATATAGGGTGGACTAGAATTCTTAGTAAACAGGGTGGTACAAAAATGTTAAAAGCCCATAAATACTAGCATATACAAGGTTGTTGAAGTATAGGCGGAGTAGAATAATAATTATACAGTGTGGGTAAAAAATTTTTTTATATAGGTTAGAGAAATGGAGTCCCTGAAATATGGGGCGAAGTCAAGTTATAGTTACACAGTTTGATTCAAACAAGGTTAGAAAACGTTGCAAATGAATGGTGATTTAAATGAAGTGTGGAGAGAAATTATACTTTCTTTATACTGTGGTTCAAGAAATATGAGGAAAAATTGTGAAATAGCCTAGTTCATAATCAGTTGCACAGATCGAACATTTGAATTTGAAATATAGCGAGGATTAGAGTTAAGTATTTAAAAAAATGTTACATAGGGTGCCCAATAAGCAGTTACAGTTTTGGCGAAATTTATTTGGGAGTGATGGATTTATATTTATACAGGGTGGTACAAAAATGTTATACTGGGTGGCCGATAAGTACAAGGTGGTTGAAATAGAGGGTGAAGTACAAGTATAGTTTAACAATGTAGATAAAAAATTGTATGAAAAATTTTCTAGAATAGAACATGAGCTGTGTTGCATATATGCAATATCTGAAACATCGGGTGAAGTAAAATTATAGTTATACAGTGTGATTAAAACAATGTTAAAAAAGTTGCATATAATGGGTGGTTGACATATACGGTGGAACAAATTATATTTTCCAGGGTGGTTAAAAATAGAAAAATGGTTATTTAGCGTAGTCCATAAGTAGTAGTAGCATATATAAGATAGTTGAAATATAGAGGAGTTCAGAGTTATAGTTAAGTGTTTAAACAATGTTATACTTATATGGTGACACCTGAGCAAGTTGCATATACAGGGTGGTTGAAATATTTTGTAGAATAAAATTATAGTTATACATGATGGTTCAAAAAATGATAGACAAATAAGTTATAATGGTTGACTAATTGGCGGTAGTATATACAAGATGATTTAAATAAAGATGGAAGTAGAGTTATAGCTATAGAATCGAGTTCAAAAAAATATTGAATAAAATTGTTACATAGGGTGACCATATAAAGTTGCGGTTTGGGTAAAATATGTTGAGGATTGGTGGAATTATAGTTATACAGAGTGGTACAAAAAAGTAATATTGGGTGGCCTATAAGTAAAAAGTAGACCCTGAACAGTTGCATCCTGATATATGGAATACCTGACATATGGGGCGAAGCAAAATTATAGTTATATATTGTGTTTAACACAATGTTAGAAAAAGGAGCATATAAAGTTGCGGTTTGGGTAAAATATGTTGAGGATTGGTGGAATTATAGTTATACAGAGTGGTACAAAAAAGTAATATTGGGTGGCCTATAAGTAAAAAGTAGACCCTGAACAGTTGCATCCTGATATATGGAATACCTGACATATGGGGCGAAGCAAAATTATAGTTATATATTGTGTTTAACACAATGTTAGAAAAAGGAGCATATAAAGGATGGTTAAAATATAGGGCGGAGGGAAATATTTTACGAAGTGACCCAAAAATTATCAGAAATAATTGTTATATAGCGTATAGGGTGGAGTAGAACTGTAGTTAGGTAATTAAAAAATGTTATATTGGAGACAAATAAGTAGCAGCATATACAGGATGATTGCACTATAGGGTGAAGCAGAGTACAGTTATAGAAGGTGGTTCCAAACAATGTTGAATAAAATTGTCATATAATGTGGCCCATAAGCACTTGCAGGTTGGGTCAAATGTATTCCTAATTGGTAAATTTATGGTTATGTTAGGTGGTTCAACAAAGTTACAAAAAATTGTTATATTGGATAACCCATATGTGTCATAAGCTATTTCTTTTCGCAAAGAATTGTACATACTTAGGGTGAAACCGCGGGTAACGGCTAGTATAAGTATAAAGGTATCGCTGTGGCCTCAAAAGCAGGTTTACGATATATGTTGCCACCTCATATGTAACGCTACTACCTCCGATTTTGGAGGTAACAAAGATTTGCCTTTATTTGAGAATATTTATGGATTGTATGGTAACAGAATGTAAAATCAGCAAAATTTTAGTGGAGGCTTAAACGTATCTAAAGTATCCTGGAGTCGTCCATTTAGTCACCACTGGAGCTAGTGTTGCCTAATAGTGATACAACAAGTGAGTTCTGACCTCCGAAACAGCTCGACCGATTTTGATGATTTTTTTAATATATATTTTATAGGTACTACAATAGGTTGTAAAGTATATTTCATACAGTTAGATGTCCATATCCAGAAATAAAATTGTTTGGTAAATATAATTTAAAAAAAGTCTAAGGTCAAAATATATAATATAGTTATGAATTCAGTACAGTGGCAATTATTAAATAATAACATATGTATTAATAGTCTGAGAAAATTAGGTTTCAATAAATGTTACTCATAAAATAACACATATGTGTTATAAGTGAATTAATACTTGAATTAAATACATTAACCCTGTACACAAGTCCTGAGGAAAGAAAAAATCAGTCATCAAAAGGTAAGGACCAAAATTTTAAACAGTATTTAAGAAATTATTAATTATAAATAAAAATAAAAAGTAAAATTTGCACAAAATCTGATATATGAAAATCTCATGTCACGGTGTTTGTCTCCAAACAAATATTAATGAGTATCGTCATTCTGCAAAAAATTAATTAACTCATGGGGGACAGGAGGGATTTTTTTTTCAAAAATTTACTATTTTTCCGGAAACTAAAGTAAAGAATTAAGAGGTTGAGTCCTTTTTTAAATGAAGTAATACGTGAGTTGTCATTTTGCCAAAATGGATTGGGGTTACTATTGTCTTAGACAGAATTTAATATAAACGAAATAGAAATAGAAGGTAATACTGGTGTAAATCTTGATATACATACTCTTCTAAAATCAACAGAAGCGAGTTTTATCAAAGTGTGAACATTCAGGTATACGATAGGGGGCAAGCGGTGAATGTTTAAAAAAATGACTATTTAGGGAACCGAAAATAATACAGAGATGAGAATTATAATATTAGTTCATTAAATTTATTGAGATTTGATGTGTCATTATATGAAAACTCTGTTATAGAATGAGAAAGATGGGTGTCAGCAATTTTAAAGGAACAAAAAAGATGCAGGTGCGAAAGTTGGAATACATGCACTTCTCCTGAAATGACTAGAACTGAATTAATTACTTAGCGATAACCACGTAGCCGATAAATGGAATGTGTAGTATTTATTCATTGCATGAGAGTTGATAAATTGATTCTGTTCTTAAATGTTTTCCAGTAATGAGGGGGTGGGGTCACTAACAGATTTAGTGCAGACAATATTTTTAAAAATTAGAAAATGTTGAAATAAATTCTAAATGAAAAAAAAAATTATAAACCTTTAAACGTTAAGAATATTAAATACACTAAAACATCACAATAATATAAAATTTGACAAAATTATGAAAGTTATTGTGTCAAAAACATAAAACGAGAAAAATCTAAAAAACGCAAAAACAGATACAGATACAGATATGAGTGAAAATACCAATAACACCGTAAATGTAAAAGAGACTCAAAAATAGTCAAAAACAATATGTTAATATGTCAAAAATGTGAAAAAATACAAAAATATCAGAAATGTCAGAAATGCCTGAAACGTCACAAATGTCATAAACTTCAAAAATATCAGAAATGTAAAAATGTATAAAACACCAAAAACGTTAAAAAATAGCAATAAAACGTAGAAAAATCTGAATCAATAACTTGCTCAACAAATTGAATCCGAAAATAATGTATTTTTAGAAGAATTTGTTGCCATATAATTTTCGAATGATTCGATTCGAATGATAATGATAAAATGGATTTGAAAAAAATCTAACAATTTAAGCAATGTGAACATTACCAAATTAAAAAAATTTCATCATAAATATGACAAATAAGCTGACTCGCTTAGCGTGCGCGAAGATAGGAGTAGTTAATGAGGGCATTATTTGTAATGCTCGGGCATTATGAATAATGACAAGCTACTTCGGGCCATGTGATATTATCTAAACTTCATCATTTATCAAACTGCCTGGGCATTATGAATACTGCTGTGATAGTCGAGGGGATGGGAGGCTTGGTCCCGCTGAAGGTAGGTTTTGACAAAATAAATGCTAAAAAAACATAAAACTTAGATGCTTGGGAGGGGGAGAGTTGAGCCCCCCTTGGATCTGCCACTGGTCGGGCAAAGTATATAACAGATGCCTTAAGGGAGGAGGGATCCAAGGGATGACAAACGCCATGCGATGACTGACTGCTGACTTCAATTGCTGTTCACCACAACATGTTCCTTATTTTTGTTTACTTACCATTTTGTGTTATTTGTCTTATATTTTTAATTTGACTTTTAACAGCTAAGAACTAGTAGTTTCTAAATGTAGAACCCTTTCATAATAAGTACAAATTATTAACCTTATTATTTAAATTGTTTGTTTATAATCATAGGTAAGATGGTCTACAAAACGAAGAAGTTTTGTTTTACTTGTGTTTTAAATTTTGATTTCATGTCGGAAAAAATAATGGCATTAAAACATGTTATTTTTTACTTTGACTTTATGTATGGGCTATTTAATGATTTCAATAGTTATTATGCCTTTGTCAAATCATTTTTCCAAAAGCCCGAGCATTAGGAGTGGTGTCCGGTTAATCACTTGGTCCATTACATATACAGGGCTTTCATTTCAAAACTAGCCACCCAAAATAACTTATATATTTAAGAGAAAGATAAAAAATAACACTTTAATTTATATTTACGGGGGACACATTTTACACGTATGAGTCACCCTGCAGTTCCAACCCTTAACCGGAGGTGAATATCACTTCTAAAAGTTTAAATACACAGGGGTATCATCTGAAACCTTTTTTTGACAATCTTTTGACACATTATTTTTTACAGAGTAAGACCTAGAAATCGTAAAAAAATAATATTTTGAATTGTAATTACAAAAAAACAGGAATGCCTGGATTGTCCATAGTTAAACCTTCATTACCTTTATATAAAATACTATTAAATTTAAAATAATTTTGGTCTAGCAAACTGTCAAAACGACGCCTGTAGTTCTGTCTGTCCATGTTGCTAAATAATAAAGGTGTCATCGACATACCTCAACCATAGCTTAGGCTGTTTCTCGAAACTCCTCACTGCATGTTCTTCGAACCATTCCATGTAGATGTTGGCGATGGTTGGTGATAACGGGGAACCCATAGGCAATCCATCTTCTTGCATGAAGAACCGGCCCTTCTCCTGAAAGTAGCAGTTCTTGAGGCAACATTCAAGCAAGTCCATGATTGAGTCTATTGGCAGCTCCGTCCTCTCCATCAGGGTTTCGTCTTCAGTAAGTTTCTTTCTCACTATGTTGAGAGATTCGTCTAGTGGTACGTTCGTGAAATGGTTTTCAACGTCGAAATTTACTAAGCGATGTTCTGGCCCAAGTTCCATGGATCCGATGATTTCGACAAAGTGCTTTGAGTCCTTGACGTGCGATGATGTTTTGCCCTCCAAAGGTTGGATGATTGGTAGAAGGAATTTCGATAGTGCTGCTGTTGGTGAGTTGCGCGAACTTGTAATCGGTCTGAGAGGTACTCCAGCCTTGTGTATCTTGGGTAGTCCATAAAGATATGGTGGTTTGCTGTAATGCCATAACATCATTCAAATATTTTATGTGTGTTCCGACATTTCTTTATACTGTTCTTTCTTCCTTTCTTCATATATCTCAAAAATATTTCATCATTTTAATTTAAATTAAATTTGTTTCTTCTTTATTTCTGTGAATTTACTGATATAATGCGCTTTTGATTTTTATCTAAACCTGCCTTATTCATTAAATTATCTGTAGGTATTTAACAAATTTCGTTTCAGCTTCTGTCATATTTTTGTAATTTTTTGGGCTGCTTGAAAATATTTTGAATTTGAGTTTTGTGTTCTCGGTTTAAACAAACAGATACTCTCGAACTAGCCAGCCCTTCTATTTTTAAATTGATTGTTTGTTCAATAATAAATACATCAGCAACCAAACAATGCATTTCATTTTGCATTTTTTGATAATAAAACAAAAAAAAACAATATTAAACTTTTTTCCTTTATAATTTGTAAATTATTTACCATATAGCAATGCTTCTAAAACAAGATCTGTAAAAAAAGTGAAAATACTATAAAATTAATTTTTGTAAAGCATGATCGGAGCAATACCCACAGGAAAAAGCTGGAATATCCATTAACATTAATAATATTTCCATAACTTAGGCAGTTTTCAAGCTGAAGCACAGATTATTCAGAAAATAATAGCTTACGACCTGTTCTTTAAACACGGTACTTGTGGACTTTGTCAGAGGAATGAGTTTTGCATAATCACATTATAAACAATTTAAGTTCATTGTATGAAATGAAGTTTGTAAAAACGAAATGAACATAAATTTTAGTTGACAGACTACAAATTTATAATCCAAAATTGCAAACCTGCGACTCCCAGGGAATGATAAGAACTTGAGAAAAAAAATAGTAATTATTATGCAATATAAATTTCTGTGAATTCGATCTCATATAGGAACAAGTTTGCGGAAAAATTGTATGCCTAGAAAGCATCAGAAATGCATTATCGGATAATTTTAATCTACCTCTTCCTCATAATTACTTATATAGTATTGCAATATACTTCGTGGGTTCAATTGAAAATTATAACAACTAATATTTACTTTCACTTTTCTAGAACTTTATTTACATTTAAAACAGCTGATTCACAATACATTTTCATATAAGCTAGTCGTCGCGGTATATCTGCCTGGCGATCGTGGCGTTCTTCTTTTATATCACCAGCGTAGAATTCTCCAGTAGAAATCAACATCGTTCCTTCCGCTGCCGAGCCTTTTCGAGAATCGTATTTTTTTATCTTGAAGCGTTTGTTGTCGTGCTGAAATGACACAGGGTCGGCTTTGGGTAAATTTCGTAACACTGCCCCCCCTTTAATTCTGATCGTCCCGATCAGAAACATCCCCTCCATGGTAGGGAGCGAGTCGATCTAAGTGAACCACCTTCAATTTAGCCTTGGGGTTTCGACGGATCCGGTAGACGACATCATTCAGCCTCTTGACCACTTCGTATGGACCATCCCATACGGGTGTAAGCTTTGGGGATTTACCCTTGCTCCGTTGGGGGTTGTACAGCCAGACTTTGTCCCTCTCCTGGAACCCGGCTGAATTGGCCTTGAGGTCGTATCGCGTCTTCTTCCGGTCACTGGTGGCCAACATCTGCGTTCGGGCTAAGTCGTGTATTGCCAGCATGTTATGTCGGAGCTGGTCGGCATAATCGTCGATGTCTTGGGGAGGTTCTTCGGGGGAGCCAAATGCCAAGTCGCATGGTAATCGCAGCTCCTTTCCGAATAAGACCCTGGCTGGGGTCAGGCCTGTACTATTATGTACAGCAGAGCGATATGACAACAGGAATAGGGGAATATGCTCATCCCAATCACGCTGGTTATTGCTGACGACCTTGAATAGGTGTTGTCCAAGGTCCGGTTGAATCTTTCCACCATTCCGTCTGACTGTGGGTGTAATGGTGTTGTTCTCGTTTTCCCGATCCCCAACATCGTGCAGACCTTCTGGAATACATTCGATTCGAAGTTACGCCCCTGGTCTGAATGTAATTCCATCGGGACGCCAAACCTGCTGAATAGTTGTTCTACTAGCACCGTCGCTACCGTGGTTTCCTCTTGGTTGGGTATCGCATATGCCTCAGGCCATTTGCTGAAGTAATCCATTGCGACCAGAATGTATTTGTTCCCCCTCTCAGACTCGGGAAACGGACCGGCGACATCGATGGCAATTCTCTCAAATGGGACGCCCACATTGTACTGCTGCATTCTGCCCTTGGTCCGGGTCTTCGGGCCCTTACTGGCGGCACATGTGGCACATTTGCGGCACCAAGTTCTGACGTCTTCGAAGTAATTCACCCAGTAGTACCGCTGGCGAACTTTGTGTAGGGTTTTATTCATGCCCAGGTGGCCTCCGGTAATTCCATCATGTACTTCGGTCAGGATGGCTGGTACCTTTTTCTTCGGAACTACCAGTTGGGACTTGGTTTCTCGTCCATCAGCGCTTTCCCAAACTCGCTTGAGCATTCCATTGTCTACTCTTAGAGAGTCCCACTGAGCCCATAACGATTTCAGCACGCCGGAGTATCTAGCTACCTCGTCCCATCGTGGCCTGGGTGCCCCTCTCATTTTGAGTGACAAGATTGGTTCGATGTCTGGATCAGCCATTTGGTCCTGGATGCACTGTTCCGTTGTCCAGTCTTCATTGGCCTGCACTCGGATCTGCCTGATGGAGATACCCTCTCGCTGTTCCGTCTTCAGACAATGCTTGCATTCCGCTCTACAGGGTCTTCTGGATAGGGCATCGGCATTATTGTGCAACCGGCCGGCACGGTGTTCCACCTTGAAGTCATATTGCTGTAATTTCTCCATCCATCTGGCCAGTTGTCCTTCCGGTGTCTTCATGTCCAGCAGCCATTTGAGTGCGGCATGATCTGTTCGGATTAAGAAATGGCGACCATACAGGTATTTATGGAAATGGTCCACAGCCCTTATTATTGCAAGAAGTTCTTTTCTGGTGACGCAATAATTTCTTTCTGGCTTCGAGAATCCACGGCTGTAGTACTCGATCACCCTCTCTTCACCATCTTGCACCTGGGATAGGACGGCCCCCAAACCTGTGTTGCTGGCGTCGGTGTCTAAGATGAACTTGCCGGACTGTGTAGGAAAGGCTAGGATTGGGCTGGAACATAGTGCTGCCTTCAGTCGCCTGAATGATGTTTCGCAATCCTGATTCCAATGGAAGGTCTCTTTATCAGTGGTCTGCCGATGTAGAGGGGCGGCGATGGTGGCAAATCCCTCAACAAAACGCCGGTAGTATGAACAGAGGCCCAAGAAGCTTCGGAGTTCATGTTTGTCTCTGGGAACTGGCCAATCACGGATGGCTTCTATCTTGTCTTCGTTGGTGCGAATTCCTGACTCGGACACTACGTGGCCCAAAAACTCTACTTCTTTTTGAATCAAGGAACACTTCTTCGGATTGAGTCTCAGGTTGGCGTTATTAATTCTGGAGAATACTTCGCCCAGGTTCTTCAGATGGTCGTCGAATGTCTGGCCCATGACTAGAATGTCGTCGAGGTATACTAAACACGTCCTCCATGTTAACCAGCTCAGTACATACTCCATTAGCCTCTCAAATGTAGCGGGTGCATTACATAACCCAAAGGGCATGACCGTGAACTGAAACAGCCCTTTACTGGTGGAGAACGCTGTCTTCTCTCTGTCGTTTGCGTGCAGACCAACCTGCCAATATCCACTTTTTAGGTCTAGTGTGGAAAACCAACGGGAGCCTGCTAGTGTGGTCAAAGTGTCATCGATTCGGGGTAGTGGATAGCTGTCTTTCTTCGTGACATCATTCAGCTTTCTGTAATCCACGCAAAATCGGGTGGTTCCATCTTTCTTTTTAACTAGCACGACGGGAGCAGACCATGGACTGATGGATGGCTCAATAACTCCATTTTGTAACATGGACTCGATGTTTTCCTCGACGGCCTGTTGTTGCCCCAATGGTAGTCGTCTAGGTGGTATTCTGATGGGTTGAGCCTTTCCGGTATTTATTCGATGCTGGATGATGTTGGTGCGACCGGTTGTTCCATTTTTACTGTTAAAAATTTGCCAGTGTTTTATGATAAATTGCTTGGCTTTCTTCTGGTTCTCTGGTGTCAAGTGTGTCAAATGGTCAGCAAACTGTTGTAGGAACTCTTTATCGGGCCCTGGCTCCTTCACCGACGTCTGGTACTCTTCTTCGCAATTGATGATGGTCTCTACTGGCTCGAAACAAGCTATCTCTTGACCATTGGTAATTCGGATGTCGTTGTTGGACAGATTCAGGACTCTGATTGGTATATCTCGTCCGGTTTTAACTATAGCCCGCCCAACCAAGTAGTCATGAGCTGAGTGTACGGGCTCCACCATTCCAACGCAGCTCCCAGGATTGCTGTCTAGCTGCCCATGAATAATCTGTTCCGTTCGACCGGGAATTCTAGCTGAAGACTTTGCCACAATTTTTATGGGCGTGACTGATGTGTTGACGGACCGTGTCAATACAAATTCCTCATTTAGGAACCGAAGAACATCATATCTCGGGTCGAACATAAATCCATGCTGGCTAATTAGGTCCATTCCCAGTATAAAATCGTCCTCAATATTCGCTACCAGGACCCTATGCCGGATCATGTTGTCCCCTATCTGTAGCACGACATCTGCCTCACCCTGTATTGACATGGACTCGCCGGTGACTGTTCTGAGCTGGATGTTATTGGTAACTGGCCGAATTTCTGATGCTCCCAAAACCCTCGACTTGGCAATAGACACAGCGGCGCCGGTATCGATGCTGATGGTAACTGCTCGCCCGTTGATGGTGCCTCTGATGACTAGGCTGCCGCTATCTCGGCAAAATCCCCGGATGGATAACGTTTTGGGGGCTGGTGGAGGGACAGTCAGCATTCGCCCCCCTATGCTGACTGACTGACGGTCCCTGGACATGTGGCTGTTCTGTTGGTTACCCCTGGTCGGTGATCGTTCAGGGGACAATCACGTTGGAAGTGTCCTGTCCGCCCGCAGCGGTAACATGCCCCTCTGGTGCCAGTTCTTTGTGACCGTTCTAATATTTTGTTCAGACCAGCCAGCAGCGCTTGAAATGGTGACTCTGACTCTTCCTGGTTGAAGGAAACTGCTCGGACCCTCGGCTTGGACATGTTCATGACGGCCTCTACTTCCAAAGCCCGAAGTAGAGCTTCACTACTTTTCTTGACGCCACTCAGTCTTAAATTTCTTTGTACTTCCACATCTCTGATGCCGTTTATGAAACTCTGTGTGGCCAATTGGTCTTTCGTTTCCTCTGGCAGGTCTGGGTAGGACAAGTGAACTAACCGTCTAATTTCTGCTTCGAATTCTTGGAGGCTTTCACCGGATTTTTGGGTTTTTCCACTCAGTTGGACTTGGTATACCTGGCTCAAGGATTGATTGTCGTAACGTTTGTCTAGGATAGCGATGATCTTGTCGAAATTGCCTTGTTCATCGACTGGAACTGGACTGGAATGCTCTGGAGTTCTAGAGCCGGACCTCTTAAGGAAATTACCAGAGATGTGGATTTTTCATGATTATCCCATCCATTAGCTGTAGCCACGGCCTCAAATTGCCGTTTATACATGGGCCAAGATGAACTGCCGTCGAATGTAGGTGGTTTACTAAAGGAACCTTTGGTACTCACGGTGTTCTGGTATTTTCCTCGCTTTAAGTCCTGTTGCATTTTTTTAATTTCTGTTTCTAGTTTATTTTGGATGGCACAGATTTTATCTTGTACTTCAGTGTGTACTGTTTGCTTGATGGAACTGATTTGATCTTGAACTGTATCTTTAATTGAACTGATTTCAGCTTTTACCTGACTTTGGATAGCACTTATTTCAAATTTCACCTGGTTCTGGAAGGAATCGATGTCATCTACTTTGATTTCAAGAGTCTCCACATTACTTTTTAGGGTCTTTATGTCGTCGTTTATTTCTTTTATGTCTGATTCAACTATTTGCATTCTTTCATTAACTGTTTCATTAACTTGCGATACTATTTGCATTAATTGTTCAAATTGCATTTGTCTTTTCTCTTCAGTTATTTTAAATTCATTTTGTCGTTTTAATTCAGTTTGATCTTGTTTTTCTACAAATTTCGAGAATAATCCCTCAATCAGATTTTGTTGTTCACTTTTCATCGTGGAAACAAGATTTTCTAATTCTAATTTACGTTTTTCATCGATATTAGTGTCAAGATTTCCTAACTCAATTTTAAGTTTGTCATCAAAAGATTTCACTAACCTTTGTTGAATTTCTTCTTGATGTTGTTTCTCCTTCTTGTCACGTTTTTCTAGAATCTGTGCAATTTTTTCGTCTATCTTTTCCATACTACGAGTTTCCATAAATCAATTTAGGATGTTAACTGCACTAATCCTTCACTTCTAACACCAAATTGCAATATACTTCGTGGGTTCAATTGAAAATTATAACAACTAATATTTACTTTCACTTTTCTAGAACTTTATTTACATCTAAAACAGCTGATTCACAATACATATTCATATAAGCTAGTCGTCGCGGTATATCTGCCTGGCGATCGTGGCGTTCTTCTTTTATATCACCAGCGTAGAATTCTCCAGTAGAAATCAACATCGTTCCTTCCGCTGCCGAGCCTTTTCGAGAATCGTATTTTTTTATCTTGAAGCGTTTGTTGTCGTGCTGAAATGACACAGGGTCGGCTTTGGGTAAATTTCGTAACAGTATTAATTTATTCACCAAATTTTAATATATAAAAAATCCGTGTCACTGTGTATGTTCCGAATAAACTCAAAAACGAGTCAAACGATATTCATGAAAGTTGGCATATATATGTAATTTGGTCCAACTTAGATGATAGGATAGTTATTATTTAAATTAATGGTCTTAATAATTAATAATAAACTGATCATCAACGTTGGTTGTTGTTATTAATCGTACGTTCCATAAGTCAGGAACAGATGGCGCCTTCAGCGAATTTCTTTACAGAGAACTTTCCCCTTTGCACCTCATAGATGGCGTCACACTTGAATGTGATATATTTTCTTAGACTACACACTATAGATGTCTTATTTTGCGTTAAATTTTGTGCGTTTTGTGTTAAATTTGTCTTTCAAATCTGTCTTAAATCACTCAGCCACAGCAACGTGTGGCCGGGTCTGCTAGTATATTATATACTTATATGCAACAGCTCATGTTCTGTCCTACAAAATTTTTCTAACAAATCCTGTTTAACTATAATTCTAGTCCACCCTCTATTTCAACAACCTTGTATATGCAACTACTTATCGGCCACCTAGTATAACTTATTTTTACCATCCTTTAAAAGTATAAAACAATAACTTCCCAAAATACTTCACCAAAACTTCAACTGCTTATCTGACACCTTAAATAATAATTTTGTTCAACATTTTTTAGAATCATCTTTATATATTTATTTCTACTTCATCATGTACTACAACCATCCTGTATATGCTGCTGCTTATTGGGACATCTTAAATAACAACCCATTATAACATTTTTTAAATACTTATCAATTACTCGCTTCCACTCTATATTTCAACTATCCTATCTGTGCAACTGATTATGAACTAAGCTATCTCAGAATTTTTCCTCATATTTTTGAACCACTATATAAAGCATACTTTCTCCCCACAGTTCATTTGAACCCCTTCTTATGCAACTTTCTCTAACCTTTTTTGAATCTCACTGTGTAATGTAACTTTACTTCGTCCCATATTTCAAGTACTCCATATATGCAACTGCTGACGTTCTACCCTATATAACAAAAAAAATCTACCATTTTTTACCCACCCTGTATAGATATATTTCTACCACATCCTATATTTCAACAACCTTGTACATGAAAGTTCTTATGGGCTACCAAATATAACATTTTTGTGAGACACCTTAAATAACAATTTTGTTGAAGATTTTTTGTAATCACTTTTACATATTTCTCTCTACTTCATCCTGTATTATAACCATCCTGTATATGCTGGTACTTATTGGTCACCCATTACAACATTTTTTAAATACTTAACAATAACTCTCCTCCACCCTATATTTCAATTATCCTATCTGTGCAACTATCTCAGAATTTTTCTTCATATATTTTAACCACGGTGTAAAGCATAATTTCTCTCCACAATTCTTTTAAACCACCCTTCTTGTGAAACTTTTTCTAATCTTTTTTGAATCGCACTGTGTAATTTAACTTTACTTCGTCCTATATTTCAGGCACTCCATATATCCAACTGCTGATGTTCTACCGCATATAACAAAATAATTCAACAATTTTTTCACCCACCCTGTAAAATTATAATTCTACTCCATCCTATATTTCAACAACCTTGTATATAAAACGTCTTGTGGGCCACCAATTATAACATTTTTGTACCACCCTGAATACTTAGATTTCTACTCCACCCTATATTGCAACCATTCTGTATATGGAACAACTTGTAGATCTCTATATAAAATGCTGTGCAACCTTTGGTGTCACTAATGTAAAAACACATTTTTGCACTTTAACACCAAACCTTTATCTTAAACACTCAACGCCGTTTCAACAACTCTAAGTTGTCATCATCAAGGAGTAAACCAAACTAAATCTAAATTACAATTTTCTCTAATTTATACCTACCAGTAAACTTACAGTAATTAGTACAAAGGGTTGATTCTAAGTACCTGTATTCTATTTAACAGATTTCACAGATAAAGCACATTTTATATAATGAAGTTATGTAAATTAGGGTAATCCTTAATTACCTATCTACTTTTACTCTAAATTATAAAGTAATGACATTTTTAACACCTATTTTATGAATTCTTACAAAGTATACTATACTAAACTATGAGCTATATGAGATAGGACCCTTGTCTAAATTCATTACTATATTATTGTTATAAATCATTATGCTTTCATAAGAGTTCAGTTCCCTAAAATTATTTAATTGTGTAACTAATTTTATTTATTTATTTAACCAGTAAAATATTACATATGTATTACGTTACAATAGCAAACATAGTACAACAGTAATTCCTACAGAGGTATAATAATACCTGTGCGTAGGACACTGGAAGCTTACAATCTAACAGAAAATACTTAGAGACTAATTGACACCATTTACCTACTATAATTAATTAATTTGTATATAATATATAGACACACACATAAAGACACATATATACATACATATATACACATACATACTCATATATATATATATATATATATATATATATATATATATATACAGGGTGTAAACGGTTTGAGTGCAAAGATTTTTAAATGTATGATTACCTCAGGATCTTTTTTGCTTGGGTTCAAAATTGTAGATCTTATATAAATAAATGAATTTTATACTTATCTTATAAGTCTCTATTTCTTCTTCGTTACACTATCACTTTTTTTTTTAAATTTTGAAATTATATTTTACACTTTATTTTTTTTTTAATTTTTAAATGACTCAGAAATAATTTTAAATTCTCAATCCAATTACAATTTATTTATCATGATTGTCCACAATACAATTCTGATATATATAATATTGCCTTTACAACAAAATAAATTTCCTGGTTACTTAAATCTTATTAAATTTCTATCGATTTGTTACAAAAAATATTTCAATACTCTAAACAACAATATTCATTATACTAAATTGAAAACACCTTTATTTGTATCACTGATTGATTTTAGATTTCAATAATCTGTTTATTAAAAAATGTTTCAAAAACTCACAGTTGTCTGGCTTGAATTCCCTTTTTCCTTAATTTTGGTTTTATTATACTGCTTCCTGATTTGTTTTGGTTTATAAATTAAATTCTGCTACTCAATTGATCTATTTGCTACTGCACCAATATTTTTTTTTTATTCCAACAAATTGTTTTCTCTCCATCCAAGGATTTCAAATGATTCCTTTTATGGAATATTTATTATTTTCTAATTTGAAATTGATAATTCCAAATTTTAAAATCTAATTTCAAAACTTAATTTCTTGTCAAAAACTGACATGGAACACTTATTCCAATGATATCACAGAACATTTATCTGGTTGTCATGGAAACGCAATTTTACAGGAACGAAATTTTCAACTGCTCTGGTCGACGATCGAAAACAAAGAGGACCTTTGAATGTCAAGATTTCCTATTTATTTAATAAATTTTGCCACCTGCTATTTCCATTTCCGCTTTAATTTATTTTATTAATTTCCAAATATTTTTGTTCTAAATCATATGCAAAATCTAATAAATTTTAATTTGAATTTCAACACCATTTACTCTTCTAAATTTTATCTAAATTACTTAATCATGTTTTCAAAATTTTTGATTTGCACTTGTAACCTGCTGGTCACCAGTCATTTAACAGGTACTTTAAAAAAATTGGATTTTACTGAATTAAGACTTTATATCTTTTGAACTATTAATTTTTCATAAACTATGCTCTAAGCTCTTTCTAACGGTATATATCTCTTTAGTGTTCCATCATTCTCCGATTTTTAACGGTTTTTTTTACAATTCTGACATTTCAATTCTCTAAATATTTAACAAATTTATGTATTTAAAATTAATTTTGATCCAAATGTGTTATATTCGTGTATCTCATGGCCTAATTGTGATCTAAACTTTTTTACAACTCTACTGTGATTTCATAGGGAATTTACCTCTTTGATGTTTGGCCTAAATGTGACTTCCTGCCTAAATTTTCTTATGTAAGTATCCAAATTCTACTACACTCTGCATGATAGATTATCTAACTTTATATGCACCTTTTTATCCTTTCAACAATTTGCGTTTTGAAACATTCTTTTTACATAGTTTATATTTTTAGGTTAACTTTATCGTTATTGATTTCTGCAATTCCTTTCTTTATTAGATATGTATAAATTTTATTTACATTTTCCCATTCATTTACTTATTCAAATTACTTTTACTTTTGTATTATCTCATGTCTGTTTAAATCCATTACAAATTTCCCCAAAATTTTACAGAATAAATTCTTTCAGTTTTAACTTAAGAATTTATTTTGCTGAAATTTTTCCAATACTTTCTTAATATCCATATATTTTTTAACCTTTTATATTTATTATTTTTTTTATTTAATCTTTAGCAATCAAGAATGTCATATAACAAGAATACTGTGAACAAATTAAACATGAACGATTAACAAATTAACAAGAAAACTCAATAAATTATATAAATACATCAATTGATAAACTCTCAACAACTCTACAACTACTAGTATATTATTTACAAACTTATCCAAGATATGCTGTCCAAAATTTTCATTTGTGGAATCAACATTCTTAGTAAGTTTTCAATTATCATGTATCGTTCCCATTTTATTGTTTTTTTTTACCAATTCTTTTATTTTAAATCAAATCATTAATAATTATTTTTTTTCTTCCCTCTAGTTATATCAAGACTTCATCTGGTTGTTCCCTAGTATCTTATCAGTGAAAATTATAAGATTTCTACAAACATGTTATTAATTTTAAAATATTCTGACTTGTATCCATTGATATTATTATAATATTTTTCCATATTGTCCTTGTTTAATTTTAAATTTAAGTTGTACATATTTTCATTAATTTAAGATTTATGCTTTTAGTTCATAAGTTTCTTCTTCTCTTTGTAATTTTCTCAACACTCTCATTTTCCTTTTCTTCTAACATATTTGCTTCATTCCATCTCCATACTTTCTCTACTATTTTATAATTCTTGCCTACAGATAATTTATATTTCTTCATATTTTTAACCGCATTTTACTTCATTATTTTTGTATTTATACTCTTTATCTGTACTTTAGTACCTTCTTATTTCATCATTATTTCATACCTTCTTATATTCTTTTATTTTAACCGCATTTATATCATATATTCATTTATAATTCATCATATTTTGAAATACTTGTTATCATCCTGTTTCTTTTTGCCTACACTGTTTCCACTCAAATCATCCACCATCTATCATCTTACCTATCCACCATCTACATTCTTATTTATTTTAATTATTTTACCTGAACATATATTTCTAAATTTCTTCAATTCACTTCTTTAATTAATTATTGTTTGTTTTCTATTTATATTTTGTACATATGGATTTTAATGCTTTATTTTATATATATATTTGAAAATACTATCAATGTTGTATATTCCTTTGATCTTCTGTGTCTTGATGTCTACTAACTCATAACTGTTCACTCCATCTCTTTGTTTTTACCATATACGGACTGATTATGAGGATACTTCCCTATGAAGGACCTTTACTTATCTCAACTTGCTTATTTTTTTTTTATCTTGATCTTTTTATTAATTTTCATTTCAGTTCCTGTGCTAATGTTGGTCTTCCATCCATCCTTCCTGATCTATATTTGTATTCTATGTCTTTTTCCTGTTTTTCCAGTTTACTTTTGGGTTTATTCCCCAGTAATACACTGTGTTCTGATGAGTTTTCCCACAAAACTTTCCACATTTTTCCATATACATGCTCATCTCATATATTCTTGCTCATACTTCTTATCCATGCTTGGTTCATGCACTCTGTCTGATAATTCTTTTTACTCATGATCATTACCAAAATCCTATTTTTCCCCACTGTATATCCATCTTCATTTCATTTTCACTTCCATATTTACATATTTTTCTATTAACTTCACTTTTCATATAATTTCATTTTTTCTATATTTTCTGGTATAACCTCTTCATTTTTCATTTGTGTTCCTGCTTCTGCTTGGTACTTTGAATTTTGACTTTCCCCAACTTTGCTCTTTCTTCTTGGTGTGTCACTATAACTTGTTTGTCTTGCTCTTCATGTAATGTAGTATTTTTTTTTTTTGTTTTTTCATATTTTTCTTCAAGCTTGTCGCTTTGAATCATCTTCTTGATTTTCTTGACCTTTACATGGTCTATAAATTTTTCTCTTATTTGTTTCATACCAACTTTCACTTCTTTGATCACTTGTTTGCCAATTATTTTCTATTGTTTTGCTATTTTCATATATTCTCTTTTAAAATCTTCTAGATTTCTTTCAATATCTCTTTCATACTATTTCCTCTTGTTTTAAACTTGTATCCATTTTTAAACCAACTCCTGTTTCATTTTTCCATTTCTTGTCTTATTATTTGATTTTTTCATCATTCTTGAACTTACATTATCCTTTTCAAATTTACATTTCCTATTTCTTGTTTTAAACTTTTATCCATCCTTGAACTTAACTGTTGTTATCTTGTTTTAAATCTTGTTTTACACTGCCATTTCTTGCATCATTCTTTCATCATCTCCATCATTGTAGATTACCATCAGATCAATACTTGCATTTTCTTCAGACCTTGATTCTTCTGGTTGTCCTTCTACAACACATGCTCTGAAATGATTTGAATATTTTGTTCTTCATTTGCTCTTCACTTCCACTTACTTCTTGTATATCTTCTGTTCCATGCATATCCTGCTCCATTTCTTCAGACATATGTTTTCTGGATTATCCACTGATTTTGCAGCTCTAGTTTTTACCATTTTTTATAATTATTTTTAACACAATTTTCTTTATTTATTAATATATATGATTTAAATTTATTATTATTGTTTTATTTTGACTTATATTGTTTCTTTATCTATATGTATTTTTATAAATTCCCCACCAAGTTTTTACGAAATTGCAAAAATCACTTATTTTTATAATTTCAAATATCTTACCTTTTATCTTGTCTATTTAACCAAATTATCACCAATTTACTTATCAGGAAATTTATTTGTTCTTTTTTATTTAAATCTGACAATTATTATATATTAATTTTTATATATAGGACCCACTAATTTTTTGAGCCCCTTTATTTGTTTTGCTTTTATAATTGAATGATATGATTGTAAACTACCTAACAATGTGTTTCTGATGCCACACTAGTTTTAATTCCAATTTTTTTTTTATTTTTAAATGTAAGATCCACTATTTTTCGAGCCCCTTTATTGGTCGCCATTATTAATTGAAAGCCCACGTTGGGCGCCAATTAATTTAGACTGTAATATAAAGAATTTTTAATGTATGATTACCTCAGGGTCTTTTTTGCTTGGGTTCAAAATTGTAGATCTTATATAAATAAATGAATTTTATACTTATCTTATAAGTCTCTATTTCTTCTTCGTTACACTATCACTTTTTTTTTTGAAATTTTGAAATTATATTTTACACTTTATTTTTTTTTTTATTTTTTAAATGACTCAGAAATAATTTTAAATTCTCAATCAATACAATTTATTTATCAGATTGTCCACAATACAATTCTATATATATAATATTGCCTTTACAACAAATAAAATTTCCTGGTTACTTAAATCTTATTAATTTCTATCGATTTGTTACAAAAAATATTTCAATACTCTAAACAAAATATTCATTATACTAAAATTGAAACACCTTTATTTGTATCACTGATTGATTTTAGATTTCAATAATCTGTTTATTAAAAAAATGTTTCAAAAACTCACAGTTGTCTGGCTTGAATTCCCTTTTCCTTAATTTTGGTTTATTATACTGCTTCCTGATTTGTTTGGTTATAATTAAATCTGCTACTCAATTGATCTATTTGCTACTGCACCAATATTTTTTTTTTTTCAACATTGATTTTTCTCTCCATCCAAGGATTTCAATGATTCCTTTTATGGAATATTTATTATTTTCTAATTTGAAATTGATAATTCCAAATTTTAAAATCTAATTTCAAAACTTAATTTCTTGTCAAAAACTGACATGGAACACTTATTCCAATGATATCACAGAACATTTATCTGGTTGTCATGGAAACGCAATTTTACAGGAACGAAATTTCAACTGCTCTGGTCGACGATCGGAAAACAAAGAGGACCTTTGATGTCAGATTTCCTATTTATTTAATAAATTTTGCCACCTGCTATTTCCATTTCCCTTTAATTTATTTTATTAATTTCCAAATATTTTTGTTCTAAATCATATGCAAAATCTAAATAAATTTAAATTTGAATTTCAACACCATTTACTCTTCTAAATTTTATCTAAATTACTTAATCATGTTTTCAAAATTTTTGATTTGACACTTGTAACTGCTGTTCACCAGTCATTTAACAGGTACTTTAAAAAAAATTGGATTTTACTGAATTAAGACTTTATATCTTTTGAACTATTAATTTTCATAAATATGCTCTAAGCTCTTTCTAACGGTATATTCTCTTTAGTGTTCCATCATCATTCCGATTTTTACGGTTTTTTTTTACAATTCTGACATTTCAATTCTCTAAATATTTAACAAATTTATGTATTTAAAATTAATTTTGATCCAAATGTGTTATATTCAGTGTTCTCATGGCCTAATATGTGATCTAAACTTGTTTTACAAACTCTACTGTGATTTTCATAAGGGAATTTAACCTCTTGATGTTTGGCCTAAAGTGACTTTCCTGCCTAAATTTTCTTATGTAGTATCCAAATTCTACTACCTCTGCATGATAATTATCTAACTTTATATGCCACCTTTTATCCTTTCAACAATTTGCTTTTGAAACATTCTTTTTACATAGTTTATATTTTTAGGTTAACTTTATCTGTTATTGATTTCTGCAATTCCTTTCTTTATTAGATATGTATAAATTTTATTTACATTTTCCCATTCATTTACTTATTCAAATTACTTTTACTTTTGTATTATCTCATGTCTGTTTAAATCCATTAAATATATATATATATATATATATATATATATATATAATACAGGTGTAAACGGTTTGAGTGCAAAGATTTTGAAGAACAATACTTCAGGCAAAAACAAATCAAAAAGCTTTATAACATTTTCTAAAATAAACTATAGTTTTGCCAAAAAAAACACATAAAGTGTTATATTTTATGTAGCCCTTGCTACAGTGAATAACACAATAATTTCGATTTCAAAATGTCGGTAAATCTAAATATGTAAATACTCAATAGCTTATACATCTTTAATAGCCACATTAAAAATGAAAATTGATTATTTAAACTCGAAATATGCTTTTATAATTTAGTGTAAGGTTCTCCGAATAGATATGGCAACGTGGCATACAGACCAACTTATTTACTACATTTTTTACTTTAACGACGACTGAGAGTTACGATTGTTTTTTGCGATTTCGATTCTTGTAAATAAGAATAGATAAACGGTAAAGTGATTTGAATGATATGTATTTGATGTAGACTTCGTGGTTTGCTTTCCATTTAATAATTTTTTAAATAAATAAAATCGATGTGATTAGTGTGTAAGTTCGAAAATTAGAATAGTGCGACAGTATTTATTTGTGATAAATAATGGCCGATTATACAATTAGGGAAAGACATGACATGCTCTTAATTTATGGGGAAAGCAGACGTAATTGAAATAGACTTTTCAATAGCACAGAATAGTATATAGTTAGGGCAAAGGTTTCCTAAACAGACCTTTCTATAGGTCTCCAATGAAACTTAGGACGCGGAAAGACAGTGTTTCGCTTAGAGGCTAGGACATATTTTCATTAGGAACACAGGACATGACAGATGTTTCGCAGATTCAAATCAAACAATAAATTACGTGAAACGGAAACAATTCAGCGTGTATACCTGGAGGATCAAATACGTGATAGGATCACAGTACAGACATCATAATCCAAAACGAAATCGATCGCTGGCTGCTGAGGTCGCAGTCAAATTGGAAGATGAGCGACAACATGGGTCTCCCACTGTTGTTCACACGGAGTATTGAAGAATATCACATGCTGCAAATTTATCACAATTGTCACACCAATCAAGGGTTTCAATTAGAACATTTTCAACCAGTGAGACTCAATTGCTGTATCCATAGAAAACATGACAATTTCCTAAGGTGAATAATATTTTAACAACAGTTTTATGAACCAAGTCAGATAGGAATGGTATAATAATTTCATATAACAATACTCAGAAAACATCGACTGTCCTAAATCCTTGGTGTGAATAAATATTTTCAGTAACAGAACACCAATTCTCAGTTAATAGTGTGGGCTGGAATAGTGTCAGTGGTTCGTACTTGGGTTGGGCCATTTATACCTGCGAAATACACGTTTGTATTTCACACCAATTCTCATTTTTGTTTTTTAACGTGTGGGTGAGATGAAGTTGGTGATGTTCTTGGTGGTACTTACAGGATGAATAAATTACAGAATAGCCAGCCACAGTGCCCACTAGGACAAGTGAGAATTTGCCGACTAATCGTATCTTGGCTGCTGAGGATCAAATACTGAACATAGCTACCAGTGGAACATTTTGGTGAAACGGAGAACATCGATGTTCCAGATGATTGTGGTACATAATACAGCACAGCACCTCCTGCAAGTCATCTAGTTACCGACTACTACAAACATAAATACACATGAACATTCATCTAGTTGCCCGTGGTTGGATTGGTCGAAACGGACATATACGTTGGCCAGCAAGATCTCCTGATCTCAATCCTTTAGATTTCTACTTATGGGGACACATGAAAAGTAAAGTTTACACGACTCCAGTTAATGACGAGAATGACCTTAGACAACGCATTTTTGACGCTGCTGACGAAATCCGAAATATTCCAGGAATTTTTTCTCGCATACGTGAAAATTGGATTAAACGGTGTCGTGCTTGTGTCGATAGTAATGGTGGGCATTTTGAACATTTGCTGTGAATAATCCGTTGTTTCAACTCAGTTCTATCATTACAATAAATTCGATAAGTAGGATTACATATTTACTTGTCTAATATAAATAATATTAATTAAATCAGTATTAATGACTCTTCGAATAATTTAACTGGTTAAAAACTACATAGTATACAGATCTCTTGAGTTGAATATCATATTTACCCAACTTTGTATAATTGCATAAAAGAAACCGCCAAATACAAATTCTAATTGCAATACCTTGTATTAAAAACGTAAATATTTTCAACAAAATATTTCATACATTTTTATTTAATTCTAAGGTCAATATCATCAGTCAATACAAAAACACAGGTGTTTACTTTTTCTGTCGGCGTAGTCAACCCTTTATTATTCGCGCTAAGACTGAATCTGCTTCGAACGCAAGCGACGTTGCCGGATTGACAATATTTACTTAATATGTTTTAGGGATTTTCTTGGTTATTAAGGCCTACTGACCATAGTGGTATAAGAGTTTTTTGTTTAATTTGTTGTATACTACCTCCACCTAAAATATATGCACTCAAACTATTTACACCGTGTATATATATACATATTGAAATATAGTCCGTGGGTTCAATTTAAAATTATAAACTAATATTTACTTTCACTTTTCTAGAACTTCATTTAAATTAAAACAGCTGATTCAAATATCACAAACATTCCTTTATAAGCCAGCATAGAAAATTCTCGTAAAATCAATCATCACTCCTTCCGCTGCCGAGTGTTTTCGAGAACCGTTGTTTTTTATCTCAAAGCGTTTGTTGTCGTACTGAAATGAAACAGGGTCGGCTTTGGGTAAATTTCGTAACACTGCCCCCCCTTTAATTGTGATCGTCCCGATCAGAAACATCCTCTCCATGGTAGGGAGCGAGTCGATCTAAATGAACCACCTTCAATTTAGCCTTGGGGTTTCGACGGATCCGGTAGACGACCACAATCACCTTCACCAAATTAGTTTGATAAATTGTCATAACTACATAAGATGTCCCTTGCAATTCGATCCTTGCACATCCACCCCTTAAACTTACACCATAGAAGCCATCCGATAAATTAAGAAGCTTCCACATTTTTAGATTCTGGCAAAATATAAATTTGGTTTTTGATAATTTTGAGAACAACTTAAAACTATTTGTTATTAACTATCTCTTAATTGCGATTTCTTAGTTGTGTCATATATATGGAGTGAAATACTTATCATTACTTTTCACAAAATTTTGTATTAAAATTGGTATATATTGAGAATTATACTATTTCAAATGTGTCCTAAAATTACGGCACAGTTTTTGAATTACTAAGAAAATTCCGTTACAAGAAATTGCAAAGTATTATATTTTCAGAGCATTTAAAAATTCTGTTGTAGCAAATGTGCCGCTTTAAATTTTAGGCGTTATCTTGTTTCAAGGTTGGACCTTTATCAGTAACTTTCAAGACATTAGTACGGGAGCTGGTAAAAGAAACGATTCGTTCTTTGAAGCCACTGACGACCGTCGGACTGTGTTTGGAAAAGTATATGGTGAAATTCTAACAGTAAACTTGTTGCAAATTTAGGAAACTCTCAATATATGATGTAATTAGATAGACATTGTTCTGTTATAAGTGAAAAATAATTTAGCCAAATGACCTTTTATTTCCTTGGTAACCTTCAGTATTATGATTGTGCTGAGAGTAGCAAAAAATGTACTAATGTGTAGGAGTTCAAACGTAATTTGTTTTCAAAATTTTTGGCCCCTGTAAATACGCCTCTGGCTATATCCAATAATTCACTCGGGCTTTTCTGGCGTTTCATCGTGCTACAGTTGAATTTATTTAGAAATTTAATGAACATCATAAACAAATGAGTGTTTAGTTTAGAACCTTTGAGGTTCCTTATATTCCAGGTATATATATTATTAAAAATCCCATGATTAGGTTTTACTGCAAACATTGAGAGAGCCTTATGTTCTGGAGTTAGAAGGTAAAGGGCGCTATGAGTCATTTTTGTTTATCTATATTTTCGGTCTAAGCTGTGCTTTGTTTATTTGGTATTATTCACACTTCAAATATTTAAAAAAGTGATCTGTAGTCTTCATATTCAGCCTATTTATTTGATATGTTACATGACGCATTAAATTTTTATTTATTGTTAAAATATTTAGTCTGACCCTAAAATTAATATGATGATTCTTGCCTTCTATTTCGGGTAAACTTTAATTCAACTGAAGGTCAATAAATTGTAATAAAATGGGTGTAATGGGCAGTTTTTGTGCTTTCATTTGAAATATTGTACGAAACGCTTGAAATATAAAATATATTTTTCATTTAACTGTCTGATTATTACTGTGATTTTTGCACAGGTTTCTGTAGTAAAAAAAATTAGGATCAATAGTTTCGAAATAAAAGGCGGTAATGTTAATTTTTGTATATTGTCGTTAGTATCTTTTTAACGTATACATATCCAATTTTTTTGACAAAAATATATTTGTATTCTTCATAACTAGCCTGCTTAACATATGACAGGGTGGGTAATAAATGTTTATTTTTATTGACGTGTCTAATTTACCTCCAAAATTAATATTACAAATTTCAGAATGTTAGGCTCAGTTGTTTCGAGTAAATTAAGGGGAAATGGGTCAGTTTTTGTTTATTTTCCTTCCTTATAATCGGTCTGTTCATTTGAGATATTACATAATTTGCTTGAAAAGATTTTTAACTTTTATTCAATTATCCAATTAACATTCATAATTAATATTAGGAAGGTTGCTTAGGTTCTCCTGTTAATTTTGTCAGGCTTAACTTTCCCTAATTTTTTCAGTTTTTAGACTTAGTAAAGTATATCCCATAGTCAAAAATTCATTTATTTATGATATGCTTTCCTTATCACCAAACTGTGAATAGATACCAAATTTTAACTTTTATCATATGGGTAAGACGCACGAAACTCAAGAAAGTATTATTACAAAAATTTAATTTAATTACGTATCTTAACTCTTAAATATTTTATATTTTTATAATACAATGTGCATTTTTTCTAAATTTGACACATTACAAGATTCGCACTAAAAAATTATTAGATATCAAAGTACCTAGTTATGTTAGCTATTCGATTTAAAAGATGAAATTTTTGACCACAAAGGACTATATGCATTCTATTAAATAAAGGACAACATCTTTATATATAAATGAGAATGTTTGTCTGTATGTCGTTTACAGAATCCTAAACGGCTGGACCGATTTTCATGAAATGTTTTGTACATGTTTGGGTGGGTCCCTGGATGGTTTAGATTCACAGTTGATCCCGGTAGGTGACACTAAGATCGGGTTCTAGGAACTCGTTTTATTTTTGAAGAATTTTTTTCGCACATTAGTATCGAGTTTATCAAATTCTAATATCAGTAAAACATTTGCTGAACCCGGTAATAGCCTCAAGCCACATTTGGACAGAACAACATCTGTCGGGTCCGCTAGTATATAATATTTAAACATAGTTTTCAGATTTCATCTATTTCCTTCAAATCAAGACACACGAAAAATGTATCATGTCTGACAATCAGAATAATAACAACAGAATATGTTGACATTTGACGAGTTATTCACTCTATACGCACTCCAGTGTGACCATATTTCACAAAGAAAAACTACTGCCAACATGAGAAAAGACTACTAAAATCTACCAATGCATTTGCAGAAACCTACTAAAAAATCTACACCCGTTTAAAGCTTAGAGGTTGTACCTTCCGGAGATAGCCTGCAGTGCACTAATGTCGTGGTAACACAAAGAGAGAGAGGGCAAGAGCTGTTTCACTCGTTTGATAGCTGGAGTTGCTTCCAATGAAACACGATCAGCATGTTGTTCATTGGCTGCTTCCACCCACCAAGTGAAATAGCCTGTTACTGTCTCTATTGCCCTTTCTTTATAGCCTTGTCACGATTTTGTGCATTGCAGGCTATCTCCTGACTGTACATGCTTTAAGGTTTATAGCCTGACGACAACTTAGAGCATGAAGGTACTAGCTCTAAGAACGACAATGACACCAATTTGATGACATCCAATGATGTACGATTTACGACTATTATCCAATGGGTGGCGCTATATTTACAAAAAGAGGCAAAATCACAAATTACTGTAACTTAATCTTATGTGTGCATAATTTTTATTAATTTGCTATCATATGAGGTTGATGCAAATATTTAGTAATAACTACTAAAATCTACTAAATATTTCTTTTCTACCAAAAGCACTAGAAATATATCTAAAAACTACCAAAAAGTAGTTTTCTACTAAATATGGTTACACTGACGCACTCATAGTCCGTAAAGTCTATCCGGTTACCTACTCCGGAATGGCCAATGAAAATTTAGCCCGCAAATACGTCACAGGTGTGACGTACGATGCAGCAATTTAACGTTCATATTTTTACGCCTCTGGAGTAATTTTCTCCCCGTTTACTAGGTATATATAGATATTATACAATTAAATCGAAAGATACAGTTCAAGTCTAAACAAAAAAAAAGAAGACATTTTCAACGTGAGTATCATAAAACCAGAAACATTACAACTTACTTAGAATTAGTCCAAAAACAGAAACAAGTGAACACTTGAACATAAGTTATAGATATCGAAAAATTACCTAAGGTTCTTTACAACTCTATTTATTTAATAGTTCAGTACATATTTAAATAATTTACTGTTGCTGTTAAGTAAATATAAACTTTTAAAGAACTGTCCTCTTTTTTTTGTAAATAGACTAGAGTTTGTTCCAGTCATATTGAAAAACATTTTGGCATTCAGTAATAAAATCTAAATAAATAAAAATTACATTTCGAGCTCCTGAGTATTTGTTCAATAAAGGCAATATACATATTCACCTTAAAATGGGACATTAAAAAAATAAATACTTTACTAATAATTAATATGGAATCCAAATAAGAGTTGAAACAATCCAAAGTGAAACGAGCATTGCTTATTACAGGAGTAAGAATTTTATAATGTAGGCAACCATTAATAAACAAAGGAATGTGGGACCTTGTTACTTAGATTACTACGGAATAGGTAACCGTAAACTCAATGTTTAGGGACCATGATGGGCACTCACTATATCCATTACCTTGTCCCATGGGGGGCCAAAGAATAATTGAATTTATATAAATTGTTTAAACTCTTTTTCATGCATATATATAAATATCATCATCGCCAAAATGGATTTCCCTAAAATCAACAGAAACCTCCATTCCACAACATCTAATAATCACCTATACATCTATTCATTAAAAAATGGATCGATTTTCCTATTCTCTGTATTATTTTGAATTACCGAAAAATAGTGAATTTTTCTAAAAAGCCTACAAGTTTGAATTTTTGAGAAACGATTAAATTAAATTAAGGAGAATAGCATATGTAACAAGCTTCAAAACTATATTATTTTTAGTGTCGGAGATATCATACCTACTATGTACACGTAAAGACCCCCTTATAAATTTTAATTTCTTTCAATATATAAATCATTATTGTGACTTAAATCTATAAACAATGTATTTTATTTCCCTACCCTACTTTTTGATAGTTCTACTGATGACTAACAATATTTTCACGTACCTATGTTAACCATTTCTTCAGCTTGAAGTACAAATATTAGGTTTTAGAAGCGGAACTTATTTTTATTGAAATATAACATTGGTTTTTAGCAGTGCAATTGTCTATTTCTGAATAAAATTGTAAATTCGGTTCAGTAGTTCCGGGATTACCTGTTAAAATCAACATACAAATTTTTAATTAAATATTAGTAGGGATGTACTATTTTTGTATAAAACTATTTTTGGTATTCTTGTACAATAATATACAACATAAAACCTCGACAACACATGGTACAAAAAACCGCAGACGTCAATCATAATTTCTTTTTTTCAACATAAATATTTTTGTTTCGACTATTTGAACATCTCTCGACTAGATCACTATTAATTTATTATTATTACTTAAACTCAAAATCATTTCCAATCCGAGTTGATCACTTTACACACTTTGTATAATCAGAGCTCACGGTGATAATTTCATATCAAACCGAGAAATTTCCTTCGTGAAATACTGTAGGCTATTGACAAATACAAATAAATTATTTGGGATCACATAAATCATGCCAAGTATTTGCAATTTCCTCACAACGGCACATACCATTTCCGAGTCACCTATCCAGTGCCTAGACTTTTAAAATGGAATATGTATAGTAATATATATTAACATAAATCTAAGTGAATTCATGTCATCATGGGTCTGTTTTACAAGCTTCCGGCCTATTCAGTGTATAATCAAACATAAGAATAGGTAAAAATAAAATAGTTATTACTTTAAAAACATTTCGGCATATCCTTAAATTGCAGTTCACATTTGCAAACACCTCTTATTTCTTTGATGTTTATGGCTGTCAAGTATTTGGTTATAAATTATTATTATTGGTATTGAAACATAAACAAGTTATAATTTAAAAAGGTAACACCCACTGCCAACTAATGAAAAAAACTTCCAAATATATTTTATAGTACAAAAAAATAAATTCAATGATTGCATAAAAATTCTGCAGCAAACCCTTGAAAATTTTAAACAGAATACTTAATTGCTTCTCCGAATAGAACCATGAAAGTGACAAACTTCAAACATATTTCCCGTTGCTCCAACGAACGAACGAATACGCCCCTTCTTACTTACTTATTCTAAATTTATCAATGGCTGTTTAATTGCCAAATAGTACACATTATTAGAACAATCATTTTTATAAACATCTACGCTACCGAATCCGAAGTAGATCCTGAAAACATCTATAGGTACACTGCTTATAACAACAGTGTGCAATTATTAGATTTTAACTAAAGACCGCCTTCTCATGCCAAGAACTAACCGTAAATTATGTGTATACATCTACCCATAGAAAAATAGCAACCACGTTCAGTAAACAAAGTTCGGCTACGTAAACATATAAAAATTTATATGAATATTGTAGTCAAAGTTGTGTAGCTAAAGTTGACGGTGAAGGAAGTAAAAGTTCGGCTACGTAGCCAAACTTGACACTTGACACCTCGTCGTCGAAGTTGACAATACCCGACAAATTTTGTAGCCGAACACGAAGAAATACACACACACACACACACATATACATATATATATATATATATATATATATATATATATATATATCCCTGCGTGCGTAACTAGATATATATATATATATATATATATATATATCCCTGCGTGCGTAACTAGATATATATATATATATATATATATATATATATATATATATATCACACTTCTCAATATTAACTTTTTAAAAAAGATTTTTATTAATAACAAACAAAATAATAACTTTTAAATACAAATGAAAAATAACGATATAAAGTGACAGAGTTACTGAGTAATAATGAATACAGTAGAAGAGAAATTTTACAATATATAAGTTTAAAGATGCTGAATAGGCATAGTTGACACGGATGTCGGCGGCGCCGTAATATGACATCACACATGTCGCTGAGTCAGCTGGGAGTGTTGAACTATCGTTGCGATATAAGTTCGTGCTAAGTTCATAGTATAAACTTATAAAACAACTCCCATCCATATAAAAAAGTTGATGGTATATCATCAACTTTTAGGGGAAGTTCTGAAGTTCCATAGATTGGGTTGGATCTAGGAGGCTGTGCAGCTTTCCCCTGGACTTAGGCTTTGATGGGCCTGGAAGTGGAGCTGATTCGGCATCGAGGCTGGACTTAGTGGTCTTCCTGAACCTTGTCTTGATTGGTTTGATACAAAGGAACATAATCACAATTACTGTTAATGTGATTGTGGTAATTGTGAGTCATGATGTATGCTTCTCCAATGGTGGTTGATTCATGAGCTTTTCCAATTCCATTGAATATTGGGCAAGCTTATGGTTGGCAACATTTAGATCTGTTACATCTAAATCCTTTAATTGTAGGGGTTTTAATTTGGGAAGTTGATTTGCGGCTGGCATGCCGTCACAGCAGCTATACCACTGGATGGTTTTTGAAAGTGATGTTCCGAATGTTCTTTGACGTTCTCGTAGCATGTACCCTGATGTTGTCAATAAAGGCATTGCAATCGGACTTGATTTGCAATAGCGAATTTGTCGTGATGGTCTGCGTTACGACATCTTGTACCTTACATTTGATGACTATTATAGGTAGTTGGTAGGTCCGGAAATTGAGATCAACCAGAGGTTTATGTCGATCTCTTGTATGTTATATTCTTCCGCATGGAATATGGAAGTTTTGCAGGTTGCTAGAAATGTGGCTGGCTGTCTGAGAACCTGACCTTCGCAGATGGCATCTTTGTCTACTGGGTGTGATATAGCTTTGGAACAAATCTTATGATGTTTAGTTAAAGGCTCGCAGTCGCTCAGGTCTTCGAAGGATGTGTATAATAACGAATCGTCATCTCTCGCGATAAATTTAGTCTTTATTGAAATTATATGATGGAACCCTGTTCGATCATCCAAAATTGGGATCGGATAAAGGTGGTAAAGGGTGTAAATCTCAGGATCAACTAAAGGAATTTTGAGTACAAAAATGATTTTGGTGTTGATTTGAAAAGCTTTCAATTCTATCAAATCAATGTACTGAGCAACATTTGAACTGTAAATAGGAAGTGGTAAATTATTTTCGTGTAGTGACTGAGAAATCTTTTGAAGGGAATCGACCAAATCTACTGGGGTTATGATCGGACTATGTAAAATTTTTAAGCGGGCGAAAGATACTGAAGTTAGAATATCATCTAGAGTGTTTTCAATAAATATGTAACTCTCCATTTGATTTTGATTTGAAATTCATGAAAATCAAGATCATTTGAAATGTATAAAATTGACTGCCTTATTTTTTCAATGTTATTCGAAAATAGTTTCGCCTCAGATTGAAATTTTTGTAAAGTGTTGTTGAGGCTCGTTATGACTGAGGTTATTACAGATATTTGTTTCTTTACTAAGTCTTGAATTTGGTGTAGGTCTTTAGTAATTTTAGTTATACAGTCATTTACGTATTCACCATCTGTTGCATCTAAGTTTCCTGAAATAGCTTTCCAAACTGATCCCAGTCCGTGAATAAGTCCGTGTTTTCTTCTGTTAGTAGGGTAAGTATGAGTGTCAGCGAAGATGTCTGCATATTTAGAGTTAACGAATTTAGAAATTTGTTTCAAGAGGCTAACATGTGTTTGTATTTTTGGTTTAAATGATTTTGTATTAGTTGTGTTTTCGTTAATTTTCTCTAAAATTCGGTTTAGTATGGCGTCGTTATTTGAAATAGCACCTCTGAAAGGGCTGAGGTCTTTGAAGAAAAGAAGTGTCCATTTGTCGTTTGAAATTTTAAGTGTGCCTTCTTCATGGAAGAAAACTCCTATTGTATTATTAACGGGTGTAAGAGAGTATTGTTGGAGGTTCACGACTGAAAAGAGTCCACAGAATCTGAAAAGAAGGGATTCATTCAAAATAGGGTTTTAGTCTGTCAAAGTTAATTTTACTAATTTGGTTAGTCTGTAGGTTTGTGACTATGGCAGCGTTTTTTCGTATCGCGGTAATTTCAAAAGGTCCATTGAATTTGTTTTCAGATTTGCTTTTAATCTGAGACTCTTTCACGTCAACTTTGTCGCCTACTTTGTATTCTGGTTGGTTAGTTGAAATATGTTTGTCAAATCTAATTTTAGATTTTTGTTGCGTAAGGGAGTACGTGAAGTCGCGTGAAACCTTTCGATAGAACCATTTGATTCGGGATGGTGGACACTTGAAAAGGATTGTTTGATGTCATATAGTTCGCACAGGTCCCTTATTAGAGTATTGTCAAATTCACGTCCATAGTCGCAATGGATGCGAAGTGGGGTACCGTCATGTTGGAAAAATACTAAGAGGGTGTTTACGACTGTTTTAGCTGTTTTGTCACCAATAGGGTAAGCTTGAGTAAATTTGGTTAGTTCATCCCTAATAGTCAGTGCGTAGTTTCTCGTTGGATATTCGAAAATATCAATGTTGATACGTTCGAAGGGTGTTTTTGGTGTTTCGGTTATGACAAAAGGAGCACTTAAGTTTTTCCTACAAAACTTTACCTTTTGGCAAATTTCGCAAGACTTGATAAATTGCTCTACACTTTTGATTAGTCCAGTTACACTTTTCCCTAATACGTCGAATAGTCTCATTGATTCCAAGGTGTAGGTTATTTTTGCCGCAGTGGTACTGTTGCAGTATAATGGGAATTTCGTCTTGAGAAGGGGTTGTTACAATGTTTTGACAAATCTTTAGTTTTATGTCTTTGTCTGCTAGTATGAAAGATAATGTTTCCAGAATAGGTAGTTCGACGTTGTTTTCAATGCAGAAGGTTTCTGATTCGTCGAACTGATCTTGGTTATTATAGAGGATGTTAAAAAGATGCGAGACAACAGTTTCGGGATCGAATGGTAAAGGGACAATTAAATACTTTCTATGCCGGACAGATTTGCTGGCTAGAATGTTTAGTGTCTCGGTAGTGAAATTTGGGTCTTCTTCGAAAATGTCTTCGATGATTTTGTCATGCAAGTCATTGAGTTTATTTTGCCAGAAGAAAGTGACTATTCGTTTGTGAGATTTGTCTAGGAGTTGGGCGTTAGAAATTTCAATTTTTGAGTAATCGATTATCGACTCAGTTTTATATAGTTGAACAAATCGATTAAACTTTGCTGTCATTCTTTCGTCATGTTCGTCGGGTTCTTGATCATTGTCGGAGTCTGGTTGTTCTGAGTCGGTTTCGTTATTTGCAAAGATGTTGATTTTAGAAAGAAAGTCTGTGCATTGTTTAAAATGGTTAATTTTAATTCGGAAAAGAGCGTCAGCGTTCTGATTTACCTTGCCAGGTTTGTATTCAATCTTATAATTATACTCTTCTAGCTTAAGGCGCCATCTGGCTAGACGACTGCCAGGATCTTTGATGGAAAAGAGCCAAGTAAGCGGACGATGGTCACACAGAAGTGTAAACTTTCTCCCAAAAAGATAAGGTCTGTAGTGCTTGACCGCCCAAACAATGGCTAGCAGTTCCCGTTCGATAGTGTAATATCGAGTTTCTGCAGCGCAGAGTGTACGGGAAGCATATGCTATAGGAAGATCTTTTCCTACGGGGCCTTGTGAGAGAACAGCTCCAATTGCGAAAGCACTAGCATCAGTAGTGAGCAGGAATGGTTCTTCGAAATTTGGGTATATCAAGATAGGGTCAGATACAAGAGCTTGCTTCAGTTCGTTGAAGGAAGACTTGCAATCTGCGTCGAAGATGAATTTGACATCTTTTTGCAGGAGTTTCGTGAGAGGCTTTGAGATTTTAGCAAAGTTGGGAATAAAACGTCGGTAATATCCGGCGAGACCTAGAAAAGATTTAACGTCTTTCGGAGTTGGGGGCTGAGGAAAATTCAGGATGCATTCAACCTTTGAAAGGTTTGGTGTTACTCCTTCTTGCTTAATGTGATGACCAAGGTAAGCCACTTCCTTTCGGAGAAACTCACACTTGTCAGGTTGAATTTTTAAGTTTGACTGTCTAAGACGCTTAAAGACTTCTGTCAAACGGTACATATGCTCATGGATGGTTGGTGAACAGACTATGATGTCATCCATGTACAAAAGGCAACGTTCATTTTGGATACCCAAAAAAATATTGTCCATGACCCTCTGAAAGGTAGAAGGTGCATTTTTCAAACCAAATGGCATACGAACGAATTCGTAATGGCCATTGTCAACAGAGAAACCGGTCTTGGGAATGTCTTCCTCAAGGATTTCCAACTGGTGGAACCCTGAAGCGAGATCCAGTGTCGAAAAGTATTGACACTTACCAAGTTGATCAAGGAGATCAGAAATGTTGGGCAGAGGATATTTATCGTCTACAGTTAGTTCGTTAGTCGATAACAACTCGCCACTTTTGCTTACCAGAAGCATCGAGTTTCTTAGGGACGACCCATACGGGGGAGGACCAAGGGGAAGAGGAGTGCCTGATTATGCCTTGATCAAGCATTTTGGCAATTTGAGTTTTCACTTCCTCTTTATGGACTTGAAGATATCTGTAAGATTTCGTGAAAACGGGCCTGGCATTATTGGTATCAATTGAATGTTTTACTGCGTTGGTAAAGGACAAAACATCGCCTTCGAGATAGAAAATATCTTCGAATTCTAAACAGAGGTTCGTAATAAGTTCTCGCTCTTCGTCATTAGGGTGTTCTATTCGAATTTGTTCCCTGATAGTTAAGTTTCTGTCCAAGTTTAGAAAGTCTGTGTATTCTTGTGTATTTAAATTTAGGAGAGGGTGTGAATGGTCAAGGGGTTCTAAGTGAAAGTGAAAATTAACAGTTTTAGGCATCGCGTTCGCTTTTATTATTGAGGTCAGAAATTCTCCCTTTGAATTAACGCGTACAACTGCGTTGGGAAGTCGTAAATTGCGTCAGTATTAAAAAGGTCGCACTTGAGTTTGAAAATTTGTTCGGTTCTTGCTGGAATAGTTATTTGATTGTTATAAGTACAATTTGCTATTTTAGTATTGGGAATGTCTGTCGGTTGTGTTTTAGGTTGATCGTGATCGGGGACTTGATGTAGAGGAATAGTTTTGAAGTTCGTTATTAACTGTTTTGATTTTAAGTCAACAATACATTCGTAATGCTCAAGAAAATCAAGACCTAATATTCCATCAAACTCAATATCTAGATTGTAGATAAACACCTTATGAGGGTTACCTATGGCAAATGGGATAAGAGTTGATTCAGAAATAGGGATTTTCTCGTGAGTAATACCTTGGATTGTAACTTTTTCGGGAAATCTTTGACGGAAATTTTTGACGGTATTTTCTTTAAAAATGGAGATACCAGCTCCGGGATCAATGAGAGGTTTGGATTTTTCGGATGCGTCGTGAATATAATATAAATTTTGGAGTTGATAGTTAGAAGAGGACTTAGAGAAATGCTTGATCCGGGAAATTCGCATTTGGGTTGAAATCTTCCAGATTCAAATTGTGGATTTGGGTTTGGACTTCGGAAATAGTTGTTGAATCGGGGGCTTGATCTAGACTCGAGAGAGCTAGAAAATCCTGGTATTCGTGAATATTCAAAGGTGTTACGGAGTTATCTTCTAAAGTTTGCTCTGTGTCATATTCAACAGGATTTTGACTGAAATCTTCATAAATGTATGGGCTATAGTCAGAACTATAGCCTTAGTCGTTTTCTGAATATTCGTGATAATCAGTATTTAGGTGTTCGTTGAAATGATGTGTCCTTTCTGGACGATAGTGTGGGTTTGTCTGTATTAAAGACGGTCGCAATTGATTTGGTATAAACGGGGGTCTTTGGAAATTTGTCGGTCGAAATGGTGGACCTTGATGGTTCGTATTATTTGGGGGTGGATTTGGCCTCGAAGTTTTTCTTTGGCCCTGTAAAATTACGTCTATAATTTTGGTTATAAGATTGAGGGTTGTTTTGCTGTCGCAACCGACAATCTACTGCAATGTGGTCTAATCTACCACAATTTAAACATTTCGGTGGTTGAATGGGTTTTCGAACCTGAAATGTGGGTTTAGGAGGAGCAGATTTGTGAATTTTTTGCTCTTCAAAATATGACAACTGAAGTTCTCGTCTGATTCGAGAGTGTGCCTCCAGAAGGTCTTTGGGATTGCTGGCACGAATTATTTGGCCTAGACGTGTTTCTAATCCTGTAAGAAGTGTATTTAGAACCATCGTATCTACAAGGGTTGTCTGAGCGTCTTTTTGTTCATTGGTTAGCCCAAAGCATTTTTGGATGCATGAGTGCATTTTCGCACTTAAAACCTGAAGCCTATTATAAAAGGTCAGAGGGGACTCATTAGAAAGTTGTTGGCGTTGGAGATCGTGGATCAAAGAAGACAGATCGCATGAATCTCCGAAATATAGTGTCAAAAGCTGTTTGATTTCTAAATATGAAGCGGGGTTTCTCGAGTTGACCAACTGAGCCGCTTTGCCTCTAAGTTTATTTTTAATATTAATGACTAGCAGATATTTTTGATCTGCAGTCGACATATTGTACGCACAATTACATGCGTGTATGAAGGTGGCCAAGGAGATCTGGTCGCCTTCAAATTCCGGAATGATAGAAAATATTTCCGATAACCGGTACTTTTCGCTTTCATCAGAAAACTACATTATGTGTTGCTTGTGCCATTTCGATGTGTTAGAATTAAAACTATACACAAGTTGAAAAATAATAAAAATAAAATAAACGAGGAATTGAAAAATGGGTTTCAATTAAAATATAGTATAAAAATTATTAAGCGAATGTATATAAATGGGGAATAAACGATATTTTGGAAAATAGAACGGTAAAGAATGAAATAATACAATAAATATGTAAACGTAAAACAAAATATATCAAATAAATATTTCAATTCAAATAAATCAAATAATATCTCAATTCAAATCAAGATAATCACATAAATCAAATTATCAATCAAATAATAAAAATATCAAATAATCAAATATTTCAAAATAATCAAATAATTCAATTCTTTAAAAGCTTAAATTTTAGACGATTCACTACTACTCACATCAACAGGAACATTGGAAGATCCGTGTTCTCCTTGTTATCGCAGTTGGGACTTCTTCCAGGGTCTTTGCTCCGTTGAGGGATAGGAATCTGCCGCTACTAGTTAGAAGTAAGCTCGTGTTCTAGTAACGTTGACGGATCCTACTGACTGCGCCAATTTGTTATATCACACTTCTCAATATTAACTTTTTAAAAAAGATTTTTATTTATCACAAACAAAATAATAACTTTTAAATACAAATGAAAAATAACAGAGTTACTGAGTAATAATAAATACAGTAGAAGAGAAATTTTACAATATATAAGTTTAAAGATGCTGAATATGCATAGTTGACACGGCGATTCTCACGGATGTCGGCGGCGCCGTAATATGACACCACACATGTCGCTGAGTCAGCTGGGAGTGTTGAACTATCGTTGCAATATAAGTTCGTGCTAAGTTCATAGTATAAACTATATAATAATATATATATATATATATATATATATATATATATATATATATATAGTTCAAATCGATATTTCCAATGGTTTTCGAGAAAATTGAGTTTGAAAATTACTCTGCTCTTTAAGTTATTATACTGAAATTACAAAAATCGATTTACCATGGCAAATAAAAGACTGGCGTTGTCACAACGCTTTCATCGAAAACGGTGCTTAATCCGTTTGAGATATAACAAACAGGAACATCTAAAATTGTTAGAATTTATTTAGAAGTTAACATTTTCTTACAAAGTAAAGCATGTTAAACTTTTGAAATAGGAATGTTGTTTTTAATGTTTAAACAAAACAAGAATGCAGTAACTCAATTTTAAAATTTAAATTAGCTCCAATTTACTTATAAATAATATTTCTTAGTTCATCCATGTTTAATTTTCTGATTTTGGCGTCGTCGGCAAAGACAAAACTTTAGCAAAATGCAAACAAAACAGGCTACACTTCATTTGCAAAGAGCCGAGTTGCTTTCTTGAGTTGCCGACAATGTTAGGTTCAACAAAAATAACAACTCTCTAGACACTCTAAGTAAGCATAAAGGTTTTACATAAACAATTCATCTTGGGAAACTCCAGAGAGCAATTTTGCGGTATATTTGGAAACAGACAGGGTTTCGTTGAATAACTCGAATTACCAGGGAGGATGAAACGATAGCAAATCGCATAAGATAGCCGCACGAAATCATAAAATAAGTAATCAGAATAATGCTTGAATTTAGTAGCCTGTAAATTTGAAGAATTATTTTTAAATGGTTTTATAATAGAAAAATTGTGAAACTCATTATTAGTAAGCACTTAAGGAAATTCTTGTTGGAATTAGACTGAAATAAAATTAAACAGTACAAATATTAATGTTATTAATGTAATGTAGACCACATTGACCTTCTGTCCCCTTATACACAGTTACCTGATGAGTGATATCTGAATCTTTGATTAATGACTAATGAAAACTACCAATTTCAAAGGTTTTATGATCACAACGACTTATTATTTTATTTATATGCTTAATAGTGAATTAGAGCTATAAATTTAATGGAATAGATAATTCGGCTATTTTTTTCTTATGAAGGAATATTAAATCAGAACTTTTTGAGTAAGGAAACTAACTGAATTGATAAAAGCTTTTGTGAGCTCAAATGATGTCTACTTAAAAAAATGGACGTTCTATATTCGTTGCTGTTTTATTTATTCCATGTTCCCGGATTATGTATTCTATTAAGGAAATTGTGTGGATCTCATATGTTTGCTTAGGACTTGAACCATACTGTTTTTTTTAGAAAATATGCAAAAAACAAGTTTTTCTGACAAGATTTGAATTGTTTACAAAAATCACAATCATGATTGAGGTATCACATAAACTTCATTCATAAATAATATAATTTAAAGATCACTATATACCAGAGACAGACACTATTTCTGATGTGCGCAAAATCACTAAGTATAATAAACTGTATTGACTTTCATTTGTTTAATAAATCATTCTACTCATTTTACTCTAGGTCTCTAGTAATTTTACAGTAAAATTATGTGTTAATGTATGTAAGTTTCTTATTATAAATATAAATAAAAATATTGCAATCATTTGATGATGCTAATCCTAATTATTAAATCGACTCAATAGAAATTACGAAATATACTACATCTTGTAACCACGATCAAACAGTCTTTGAGTTATTAATTGATACAACTGCTCTAAGACACGGGCTTCTTTAGTTAGATACCTGCACATTAAAGAACTACAAAAAATGATCGTAAATACATGTTATGGGTAAGTTTCTATATATTAAGTTTTAAAAAAGATATTTATTTTATCTAACACAAAAATTACACTTGAATAATAAATAACGTAACTTCGGTTTCATTTGCGGTTTTTAAATACGCGTAATAGAACTTTACTTTATGATGGAATAATGTTATAGAACATTACTGTGTGATGAACAGCATTATAGGACAAATAGAAAGTAGATGTGAATGAATTTATAACTTTCAGAATGCATCACTTCTATTCTGGACACCTGCAAAATAGTGAAGTAAACAACTAACAATAAGCCATGGTTTGATACATTATAGTTACTTTGTTGGAGGTCATCACAATGTTAAGTTTTACATATAACAGCTCACCTAATATACAATATATAAATATAAAATTATTTAGTTATATAAATTAAAATAAAAGCTTTGAATAACATACTGTGATTATATAAATTGTTTAAATATAAGTGGTAAAAAAAGAGTACTTAAATATGGTTTTTGAAATTTAGAATTTCACAAATTAAAATGATTTTGCGTTACACTTACATTTTGTTTATTTTGGATGTTCATGTGGGTTTTCACTCTTCACAATGGTTTCTGAAAAAACACAGATAAGTAATTGAAAGTGTATTATCTAAGAGCAGTTTGTGGAAACTGCCCGGAACACTAGTTGCCTTATTATAGAAAAACTCTCTCGGAGGATTAACTGTGGGAAAGTAGGTCTACGGATTTGTCAACTAGTTTTCTTGTACAATGTGTTGGGATGTATTTTGTGTGATACTTATCTGAGGTGACGTTTCGATTCCTCATCAGGAATCGTTGTCGAACTTTATTTTATTATCTGTGTTTTTTTCAGAAACCATTGTAGGAGTGAACACCCACATTAACATCCAAATAACTATTTGCCTCCTCAATCATTTAGAAACTACACATTTTGTTTAACCAAGTTCAATGTCATTTTCGTCTTCTTCGGGATGGTCACTTGGTCTACTCCTAGGTGAAAATTTGGCGAACCTGAAATGTCTTTAGTGTGGACTTGGTGGAGGAGGCAGATTGGGACCCATGATACTTATTCTGGTTGGTCGCTTTTATCTGCATTTGTAAAAGGTTTATAGCACTGTATAGTATAGCTGTAAAGACCAACATCTAGAATTTTCGGGGAAACTAGCATACAGAAGTTCCGAATCTGGAGTCGTCCTATGTAACTGTTGTTATCCCGTTACTCCTAGGTTAGAATGTCACGACAAAATTTTCAGGTTAACTTCACTGTCAGAGAAATTGAGTACTCGCTTCGAGGTGTCATTCTCTTGTACGCAAGACAACAGTTTCCTCGAAAATCCCAGATGTCGTCCTTTACATATCGCGTCTACAAATTTACCGATATGTATCAAATACATAAGTGAGTGTTCGAGAGGACATTCTCTTGAGGGAAGCGCACCTGATGAAGGTTCCCTGACCAGAAACAATATAATTTATATATATATATATATATATATATATATATATATATATTATATTGTCTTGGGTACAAAAGAATGACACCTCAAAGAAAGTATTCAATATATCTGACAGGTGAAATTATCCAGAAAATTTTGTCGTGACATTCTAACTTAGGAGTTACGGGATAACAGCAGTTACATGAAACGGCTCCAGATTCGGAACCTCTGTGTGGCCCACAAAAAAGTACAAGAATTATCACTGAAAATGATAAAACCCAGAAGTTTTATCCAAAATGCCAACAAAGTTCAACGAGGAACCTCTTATGCACAAACAACACAAAATAGCCACACCCGTTCAGGAAAATGCCCAAAACAATAAATATTTCAGCAATTTTTAAATTTCATATCGAATTAAGAACGATCTATGGGTGATACACGACAACAGCAGTCACTACAGAAAATAGCTTGGAATGCCAACGGAGTCGCTGGCCGAACCAACGATCTACGGGAGTATATTCAAACAGCACACCCCGATGTAGTTCTTCTGGCAGATACTCATCTGAACCGGGAAAAACTTTTAGCGTTCCTAATTACATCACCCATCGTACAGATAGACTAAATGTTAGCAAAGGAGGAACGGCAATAATAGTCAAAAAATAAATCAAACATCAAAAAGAAAACAACCAACCCACCGTCTACCTTTAACACACCTCAGCCGTCATCCCCATGACAACCAATAAAAAAATCCGAGTTATTGCTGTTTACAACAGTCCAGGAGAGCCCTTACTTAAAACAGATCTCGACAGAACAATTCAGCATATACCGAGAATTCTGTAACAAATGGGGCCCTCAATTCGTTGAGTTTATGGGGGTAATGAAAAAAAATGAACACAGAACCTCAGAGAAAAGGGGAATGCTGCCATCACCCGAAGAAAATTTGTGTTGAAGAAAAAGACTCCGAGAACCCTTCTCTGCAATTTTGGCTGAAAATAAATAATATAAAAGGAACTTTACTGCCCCTTATCTGCCTTGACTCTCAGTCCTTGGTAGCTTCTGATTTTTGTCACCTAGCCTCCTCTAAGAGGGTAAGTCACCAGGCTTCGCAAATGCTGGTCGTTGTATGGGAAGAAGGAAGGAGTTAAAAGCAAACAACCAAAAAAAACGACACATATATTGAAAATAAAATTAAAAGAAAAAAATTATGAACAATAATACCAACCCACAATGTAACTAAAAGACAATTGAAAAAAAACTTTGAATATTGTTAGTTAAACAAGACGACAAAACAAATGTAACTCCACAAAATTATGGGTTTTAATTAATCCAAAAAAAATACAATAATAACTTTATAGAACACAATATTAATTATATCCACTAATACTAACAACTCTTTAAAATACTTCCTAGCGCCCTATTTGGACAGGTAAAACGTTCCTCTCTTAGGAGTCTGGTTTCCACCCTCTTTATGTCCCCTAAATCCGTCGCGCAACGTACGACTGCTTTACTTGAGTTCCGGCCCCGAACTAGTCTGGAAATTCTCTGAACCTTTTCCTCGTGAACCTTGGCCTCTCCCATATGGGTACCATCTTCGCGAATAAGTTAACAACAAAACCCCCTTCACTGTGAGTTTTTCATTGTCCGATTGTCTGTATCTTCCGCAATTAGCCGACTTGTCCTACGCATGTCGCTTTCTTCCGAATTTAAAATTCTAGAACAAACATTTAATTAGGACGGCAACATTAGCGATTCTTCTCTGCGTATAATCGGCCATCTTTGGTTTTTGTTTAAAATGTTGCAACAGTTTGTGTCGACCTGGTTTTTAGCACGTACAGGATTTCAACTTTCTACTAACCCTGAATCGACAAAAAAAACAAAACGGAACGATATACATAAACTATTCATAGTTTAAATAAAATTATTATAACATGGAAAACGGGTTAAGTTTCGCAATATATGCAAGTGGTATTCAATGTGTGAAGTTTCACAATTTTAGCGATATGTTTCATATTCTGCAATACGAGCGGAATTTCCTATACGACGCAAAAGCCAAGTTGGTTTCTAGTTCACTTACGCGATGAAATATTAAATAACATCTATCTGATAAAAAAATAAAGAAAAATTTTCCTTATGCAGTCTTGTAAACATCCTCGGGATGTTACAGTTCCAAACAAACACCGACAAGGACACCCACGCTAATGTTGTATATGACTTGTTAACTAATCCACTACAGTCAGCAGTAACCTCACAGAAATACAAGAAATAATTAGTAATCTCAAAATTAGGAAAGGCCCAGGACACGATGGCGGAACGAATAAACAATTAAAACTCCTCCTAAACAAGGATATCCCTCACATTGCCAACACTATTAACAGATTACTAGAGATGTTATACTTACCTGACTGATGGAAAAGGTCACTACCATCACATTTCCTAAAACTGGCAACGATGTCAAAAATCCCAAAAGCCATCGACCCATCAACCTACTCCTCTCACTCTCCAAAGTTACGGCCCGAGTAATATTGCAACGGTTCATAGAGATATGTGAAGAACAAAATGTCATCTCAGAGGTTCAGTTTGGTTTTCGAGAAAAGCATGGAGCAAACCAACAGAAATCACCTGTGAAAACCATAGTAAGAAAAAACACTCCAGCGCCATATTACTCAGCGTTTCACAGGCTTTCGAAAGGGTATGTCATCAAGGTCTTATCCTTTAACTACTCAGATAATCAACAACAGATATTACAGGAGTAAACAAAACAAACACTTCACTAACTACAGATCTATGAGAGCAGGAGTCCCCCAATGTGCTGTACTTTCACTCACTTTGTATAACCTTTACACAGCTGACATTCCCATGGAGACCGCACACACACAAAAGCTCGTATTTGCCGACGATAATGCCATTATCGCCAATTCAGTGTGCCAGGAACAATGCACAGTGTACCTCCAAAGAGCCGTTGATGACCTTAGCAGATGGTTGGATAAATGGAAAATATTAATCCGGGTAAAAGTCAGGCGATGCACTTTACTTCCAAAAATTTGAAGACAAGAAGTCGGCTACGGATATCCAACAGGCAGGCAAATAAGTGCGCCTTGATTTTTTTAAATTGGCCATCTCTTTTATTATTGATTGTTAGAAGCTTTCATTTATATTTAAAGGATTAAAAAAAATCAAATGATGTTCTAATATTGTTTATATGAATAAAGGAGCTCATATTTTTATTGATTTAATGGACAATTTTAATGCCTTTAATCGTTAAAATAAGATTACTATTTGTTATATAATGATAACTGTAGAACAGGTCAATATTGGTTTTGTCCCCTATTGGGAGAAATAAATTTGATTATGTAAAAGCTATTGAATCATCGTTCTCATACTGTGAAGCTCTTGAATATTTGTGTTATAAAGCTGGTTTAATGGATCTTATAACTTAATCTTTAAAGAATTATAATATAACGTTTGTTTGTTTTCCGATTTCCCGATATTAATTTTGCAACCCTCATTTATAGATAAATTTGTTGCCTACAAACTCGCTGTGGATCATTTTTCTCTACTTCGATCCTCTGTTATAATAATGATTCTTTTGCGACGTGATTGTTTAAATAACACAAAAGGGATGATTTCTTCTTCTAATTCGTCTAGGTATGTTTTTAGAGACTAAATGGCACAGGTCAGATCGACCATTATTAGCCAAACAGGAGTGGATCCTAGTCCATTATAAATTGAGGTAAACACTTAGATTTCACATTAGTCACCGCCTTAGTGTCTCATACTTTTTGGGGATCTATTAAATAATCTATTACAGGCCAAAACATTTCAAAACTATTTCAAATCATCATCTTATCCAGCACCATAATCTCTATTCTTTTCGTTACGTACAAAATCCTTTCTTCCTAACCTGGGGCTTATTCACAATAGTCTTATAGTATACAGGAACAAATTCCCCACGAATCATTCGGCTATCCGAAACATTAGGCAATTATGTCAAAATCAACTTTAATTGACAAGTAAATTCATGGAATGTTGATGTGGCCCCCTTGTGAAGATCGAATATGTATACAGCGACGTATTTCTCACTTGTGCCATTTTCATAAAACGGGAAGTATGGATTTTATCATATTTTTTTCCATAGGGGTTACTAATGAATTTAACAAAATAGTAATATTTTATACATTTTCAAGTCTTGTTTTCCACCCTCAGATCCCTTGATATCTTTATGCCAAAAATGTGATAAAATCGATACTTTCCTATCTAGCGAACAAAATGACTGTATTCTAAATCCCTAAAGATATGCACGTCCAAATCAGTGCCAAATTGAATTCTTTAAGAAATCTGGAAGACGTCAAATGCGCCACCTGAAGAATTCATAATGACCTCTCAAAAGACATCATTCTTCATACTTTATAAAGAAGTCATTTTTCTGATTTCTTTTTCTGTAGTTCCTAAAGAAGAGTAGGAACGTCAAGAACTCTTTTTTTAATTCATAAAATATTTCTTAAGGACATCATTTTATTGACGTATGAAAAATAATATTGCCATATATTCTTATTGGGATTACGTTACCTGTATATTACGGTTTTCTCAATTTTGCTTGTGTCCAATGTATCTTTTAGCACTTTCAGAGGCATAAGTGTGAAAGACGTAGTTGAACTTAGTTTAAAATCCCCGCTCTAGAACTTCCATTAATCCTTAAAACATCAATTAAACTTTGTATTATTCTTTAAAAATATTAGCTTAATTAATAGCTGACTATATTCAAGGGTGGCTGTCTGGCCATTTTAATAGATAGTCCCACTCAATGTGATTTTTTTAACTGCAGATGAGAGTTGTTTTCTATCGTCTTTGCCAAAAACAATTACTTATACTACTGCTCCTGACTTTGTAGCATTTTTCGACAAATAAATTGGTTAAATTCGTTAATTTTGGATATTAGATCGTAAACCCTGGAACGATCACAGTTACATATTTTCGTTTTGTTGGGCGCTATTACAGACATTCAACAAAATATAAACTTGTTATTGAATTATTTTTTTTTATCGACCATGAATAAAATAGCAACCTATACAGACAATATCTGTGATAACGTATTTAATCAATTAATATTAAACATGCTGCATGCAACCGCCAATATGTTGTTTTATTCATATATAGAAATAGAATTTATAACAATTAAATCGATTTAGTTGTTGGTTATTAGTATATAAAGTCTATGAGGTCGGATTTGTTTACTGTTTTTTACAATACTTTATTTTATGGCCTATTTAATAGAATACTCTATTCAAGGTGAAAAAAGATTTAACTGTATTTAAAATAACTCTTAACTGATGCTCTTAATAAATATGGTTGAATACAAAGTATATTTTTTTCTGGAATGTTAGCTTGAAGAATCAACATTGCAAATGTTATTTTGGATAAAAATTTTATCCCTAAGAACAATTATCAATTGTAATCTACTACGTTGCTATCAATTTTCACAGTTTGCATGTTTTATAACACGATTTTTTAGCGCTTCAAGGGGAAAAGCAAGAGAAAATTCGCATCAAACGCCATTACGTGTGCAAATTAATGTTTCATTGGGGTAATGCAATAAAATGTTGGCAGTTAACTTATATATATATATATATATATATATATATATATATATATATATATATATATATATATATATATATATATATATATAAACGAGGCCCGCGTTGCTCTTACGAGGCCCGAAATCGGGCCTCGTTTTCCTAAAGCTTTTATTTAAGATTGTTTTTCCATTCATAGTTCCACAAAACCATAATCCATATTTTTTGGGCTCATAAGTGATGTGCATATCGCGACCTACACGGTCTTTAGTTCATCAAAACTTGAACTAGGGGTCGCGTCAGTCGTTCTGTATATACTTTCCAATAACTATGCGAGGCCTCCGTATATGCATGATTTTATAGGGTTATTGCCAATTCCGAGTCCCTAAGCATGGCAACAATGTTGTTGAGACCTGGATCGTTTGGTATTCATATCAGATGTTGAACTAAATACAAAACGGAAGGGCGATTGCCGTCTCATGTCATTAAAATCGCCGTTCGGAGCAATGAAAGAGAACGTATGATCTTGAGGCATTTTTTTCTCTGTTCACAGCATTATCATTAATGGTGTTTACGTGGTATTTGGTAATTTAAAAATGAATAATATCTTTCGTTTTGTTTTTATTTTATGGCGTGGTGTTTCATTGCATTAAGTGAATATTACTAAACTCAAATATCTAAAATTATTTCGGGTATAAAAAAATTCAATCAACGAACTCAGTCTAATACATGAATTCTTTGATTGTAAAATATCTCAATGGATTTTTATGCTTGGTAATTAGAATAAATATTTTAATGAAGGTCGAAAAATGCTTAACTTAAAGATAATATAGTGCATAAAAATCTAAATCAGGAGTATTTTTTAAATTGTTTGTTGGGGCATCACGTAAGAACTGATTTTGCTGTTTTTTTTTATTTCAAAGCCTATATATAGTTTGATTTAAAATCTGGTATAGATTTTATCTCCCTACATTGACCCAAAGGGTCGATATAGCGAAACAACTTCTACCATGTTGAGTAACACAATTATTCTATTGGTTCCATCAACTTTCAAATTCAATTCAAAATTCGGAATATGCCTATGTAAAATGTTTCGATAAAAAAATCGACTGATATATAAAGCTTAATTGTACAGGGTGTTCCATAAGTAGGATAGGTGAAACATAGAGCGGAATACATTTACATCGGTTTAAAAAATCTTTGTAAAAAGAGACATTAGGTGGAACTTAAACAGCTGCATATATACAATGTTGTTGAAATAAGAGGGTAGTGGAATTAATTATACGGGGTGATTCAAAAGAGGTGAACTGGGTGGGCCATAAATAGTTGTATATACCAGGCAGTTGAAAAACGGATGGAGAAAAATTATATTTATACAGGGTGGATAACAAAATGTTATAAATCTTTGGCTCATAAATAAATAAGGGTATCTTCTTGAGTAATAGTCATGAAACGGATTGAAAAGATGTTAGAAGCAATTGTTAAATTATAAGATGAAGTGGAATTATAGTATATAGGGTGGTTAAAAATTGTTTAATATCCACAAGTAGTTGCTTATATAGGATGGTTGAAATATGTATCGGAGTATAATTACAGTTATACAGGTGGGTTTAAAAAATATCACAAAAAAAATGTTATGATCTACAAGCTGTTTTATATATAGGATGGTTGAAAAATAGGTAGTCAATAAGTAGTTGCAGTTTGGGACAAATATGTTGGAGATGGGTGAATTTATAATTATACAGAGTGGTACAAAAAATGTTATAATAGGTAGTTGTATATACAAGGTGGTTGAAGTCAAGAGCGGAGTAAAACTATAGTTTTAAGCGTGGATCAAAAAATGTAAAAAAAATATATAGGGTTGACCATGAACAGTTGCACCCTATTATGTGGGTGGTGTATATGGGACGAAGCAAAATTATAGTTATACAGTTTCTTAAAAACAATATTAGAAAAAGTTGAAAATATAAAGTGTGGTTAAAATATAGGGTGGAGAGAGATTATACTTTACAAGGAGCCTCAAAAATTTTCAGAAATAATTGTTACATAACGTAGACCATAAGCAGTTGCATAGCTGATACTATAGTGTATATTAAAGTATAGTTAGGTGTTTAAGAAATGTTATGTTTGGTGACAAATAAACAGCAGCTATTAAGGAACTGTGTTTGCGCTAAAGCGAGGAGAAGTAGAGTTACAGTTATAGGTGGTTAAAAAAATGTTGAATAAAACTGTTATATAGGGTGGCTCATAAGCACTTGCAGTTTGGATGAAAATATTCGGGATTAATTAATTAATTGTTATGTTGCGTGGTTCACAAATTAGAAAAAGTTGTTATATAAGATGATAGCCCATATGTTTCATAAGCTATTTCTCTTTGCACAGAACTGTACATTCCATACGCGGGTAAAATCGAGGGTAACGGTTAGTGTATTATAAAATTATTATTATGAAATTTCAATTATCCATTCTGTAATCCGTCATTAATCGCAATAAGTAAGACTGAGACGGAAATCCATCTGAAGAGTAGGTTGCATACATTTTCATTTTGTCTCACTATATGAGATTCGGTTTCCGTTACAGTTTGTATCCATTTCAATGATATCAGACTAAGGAATGTCACTGAACCTATCAGCCGCTGATGATATTATGGGCCGAAGTAGAAATGTTATAATTTAAATAAATAAAATCTCAAGAGTGGTTATTTCTGCAGATTTAATGAAAACAACAATTTCATAAGAAGTAGAAATCTTTTCTTAGACTTCTTGTAGTAAAATAAAATTTAATTTAGAAATCTAAAAGAAATTATGCTTTTTACTACTGCGTTTGCATTTGAAGCCATTTTTCCGATTCAAGATAGGGTAGTATCTGGAACTATGTATTTTCTAAGAAGAAGGAACTATCCCAGGGTCTATTGAATTAATTTAAGAAAACTTTTTGTACAACTCCGTTTAATTGTGAACACAATGTTTTTCCGATTCAAGATAAGGTAGTGTCTAAAACTCTGACTTCTCTAGGTAAAATAGAATGCACCAGAAGTACGAACTAGAAAGTTTAAAATAAATTAGTTTTTTTACAATTCCGTTTGCGTGTGATGTGATGTCATTTTTTTAGATGCAAGATGACATAGTACCTGGAACTGTGACTTTGTAACAAAAGGAAATGCGCCAAAAGTGAGATTTAGTTCAGGGTCTACTAAAGGAATTTTGAAAAATTTAAAATAAATCACACTATTATAACTTCTTTGGCAAAGTTGTAAAAATGTACCATTTGTGGAGCATTTTATTTAACTTAGAGAAGTCAGAGTTCAAGAAACGGACCCAACTTGAGTCTAAAAAAATTCACTTCACATGCAAACGCAGTTGTGAAAACTGAACGTTATTTTAAGTTTTCTAAAATTACCTAATTGTGAATCAAAAATAATGCCCTCGATTTTTTCCTGTAGTTGGTTTATTTTATATTGTATTAATTATTTAAAGATTCTTTATCCCTTACTGATTTCTCTAGTAGATCCTTTTCTCGTTGCAAGCATTCTAGTTTCTTTTGACACCATATAAGATTTTTCACGCTTCACAAAAACAGAAAATGCAGTCATTTTTACTAATGAATTTATAAATATCATCTTTCATGCTAAAGTACATTGAATGAAAACGTCTTTTTCAGATTTGGCATTGTACGTGTATCAAAGTTATACTTTAAGAATGAAATATCAAAGATAAAGCAGATTCTTGCATTTTGAAAAAAAAACAATCTATAACATTCTTTATCCCGCAATTTAGCTTTTAGGAATAGATTATAGAGGTGGGAAAAAATGACTCTTCGCAGATTTTATAATTAATTTTTTATATTAACTTAAAAATTCCATAACTTTAGTCCTAGTGCTTTAAAATTTTCGAAAATTGAGAATAACCGGTTTTGAAACCATTTTCATTCATTCAGCCAAAACTAGTGTAAAATTGCAAAATGTCACTTGTCACGTAAGGTAGCCCGTATTGCATGAAATTTTATTTATAAGTTCCTGTTTTAAAGACCACGAGTTTACCTAATAATGCTAGCAGCTGAATCGAATAAATTTGCAAAACTCTGTTTTTGGTCGAAATGTCGTGAAATTACCATCAATCTCGGCATGGATCAGTTATCAATTACGCGAATGAATTCGCGGAAACCACCTAATACATTTAGTGTCCGCGAAAACTTATATATATATATATATATATATATATATATATATATATATATTATCAAAAATTTTATTTTACTACATTGTCTAAAGTTTTCCCACTTCGTCGATTTTGCCCCACTAACAATACCCCTTTATAAAACCAAGAAAAAAGCACCTACTCATCCATCATTTCCGCCATTGGGATATTCTCTTTAATGACGATGGATTACTAAAAAAGTTGGAGAGAACTTAAAACACTAATCCTCTCTCATAAATTAAAAAGGTATAGGCGTGCCTTCTAGTTTAACAGGAAATTTGCATGAATCGCCAAAAACAAAAAAGTGCCGGAGAAGAGCTAATGTTCAGCGCCAATAAAAAAGTTTGATACCGGTATAATGCGTTTTTGTTGTAAATAAGAAAATAATATGGTTAGATCTATAAGTCATGATAAAAGTAATTCAGTTGCGCACTTATAAAACGTTATTTAATATTTTAATATAACTCTTGTATAATAGTTCGAAAGTGGTTCGAAAAAATGTTTTTACTCTTCATGAAATTCGCTTTATTTGAAAAATAATTTTATGGCAATAATGTTTGAATATGAGGAAATCCCCCCTTGGGCACATTCTTCGTAGTAAATCAGGCTGTATTTCGTCAAGAAGACGTGAAATGTTGGATCGCAACTTGCCCAATATCCCTAGAGAGAATAATCTACTTCCGTCAAAAGTTTCTTTCTGTATCGGCGCCGTCCTGCAGATACATGTCCCGCATTAGTCTAACTAAGGTGCTACTTACCGAACACTGTAACGCTCTGCCCATCACCATTTTTACAGATATATGGACTAATGATTTCACCGGCCTAGAAAGCCTTCCAAATGGATTTTTTTCTAGATGGTATTTCGACAATGAATTGTTCCAAAAGCAGCAGTTCTTCTATTGGAATAACAGTTTAACCAAGAGTGAGCTTTACGACTAAACAAAATTTTTAAATCAATGGATCAATAGCCATGTTTTTCAATATGAATTTAAATAATGTGCAAACATTGCTACGACATGAGTCTGTTTACGATGAATTGGCACACCAAACTAACCCTAAAACAACCGAGAACTGCCAAATTGTCAAAAAATACTCTTTTTTATTTATAGGATGATACAAAGTGTTCTTCCAAAATCTTTTAAGTGCTACAGCTGTTAAAACTATTTTCATTTCCGACTACTTTATATTTTATTGATCTATTTCAGTTAGCTATGATGCTTTTAATTTAAAAAAATACAATTACTGAATGTAGATGAAAGCGAGTTATCCCACAAGACATGAGAGAAATGGTTTGAGGACTACGAATTTCAGCACTTCAAGAAAATATAGATTCAAATTAGGATTTATTCATGAATAGAATGGAGGCTAATTATTAATGTGGCAACGAAGAGAGAGTTTTATTAAGCGACCCCTAGACTCTATAGATTGCGCAATAATATTGTACAATAATATTGAGTGTTGATCTAGACTGTGGGATTTGATTGCATATAGCCAGTCAGTTCTCAATTTTACCAACAAATATGCTAACTGATACTCAAGCAGTTTATGTTGTCATAGCATTGTATGGGAGCTTAACAATAAAAGAAGAAGTGCAGAGTGGTAAAAGGCTGGTGTAAAAAATATGTAAATATGTATATTCACAGACATTTTCAACTGATCTGAGAATTTGTGTATCACGAAATTTTCGAAATCTTTTTGCGAATGAACCCTGACTTTCAATAAAATATTAAAAATGGTAACCCCAGTTACTCAAAAAGAAAACCCAGTTACGAGACGCTATACCTACATTTCAGGATTTATCGATCACTCTATGGTATTTAGCAACAGGAAATACCTTTGTCGATATAAAATTCAATAAGTATCTACTATATTGGAATAGTTGTTATGGCTGCTGCATATTTCTATAAACTTAAACTTGCACGGATTCTAAATTCAATTATTTCCATTTCATTTTTCGTTGACATGACTTCCACACTCGCTGACTGACGTACTAAGTAATATTGCGCAATATTTACACCACACTGCATCCTTTTCTCGAATTGCACGATAAATATCAAACTCCTTTTGATCTGCTCAGTATATTGCACAATGTTTCAATATTACCCACAAACTATCAATAATATTGTGCAATATGACATATTTTGCAATACTATTTACAGTATAGCGGCCGATTTAGGGTTCCGTATTTTGAATATACGGGAACCCTTATAAAATCACTTCTTATTTTTCTGTATTTCAGAACACGGCAGTGTTCTCCAAAACTACTGGACGGAAAAGGTTGAAATTTGTTTTCACTGTACAGTTTGTTGACCGGACCAGGAGTGCATATTGATAATGAACAAATTTTGATTTTAAGCTTAGTTCTGAGGCGGGGGAAATTTACAAAATCGACTATGCCCCCTTATCTCAAAATTATTGAGTCTTAAATTTTGGAAAAAAATAGGATCTTGCCCGAACTATACAGGAAAAATAAGGAGAAATCCCCAATATTAATTTTGGGGGCCAAATTATAGAATTAAATGAAATAATATTTGTAATATATCAAATGAAAGAGCTCATTTTGAGGAACGCAAATGTATTTTTCCATATTTTAAAAATAATTATTTTAAAAGATATTAACAAAAGTATACAAAAAGTTACCCATTTCCCTTTATCTCCGAAACCATACGAACTAAAATTTTGAAACAAATATAGAGCCTAACCTGAACTTTAGAGGAATAATAATGAGAAACCCCTAACCTTAATTTTGGGGGCAATATACAGATTTAACGACAAATATAAAATTGTTGCAAACGCATCGTGTAATATACAGGGTGTAAATAGTTTGAGTGCATATATTTTAGGTGGAGGTAGTATACACCAAATTAAACAAAAAACTCTTATACCACTATGGTCAGTAGGCCTTAATAACCAAGAAAATCCCTAAAACATATTAAGTAAATTATTGTCAATCCGGCAACGTCGCTGGCGTTCGAAACAGATTCACTCTTAGCGCGAATAATAAACAAAAAAATAAACACCTGTGTTTTTGTATTGACTGATGATATTGACCTTAGAATTAAATAAAAACGTATGAAATATTTTGTAGAAAATATTTACGTTTTTAATACAAGGTATTGCAATTAGAATTTGTATTTGGCGGTTTCTTTTATGCAATTATACAAAGTTGGGTAAATATGATATTCAACTCAAGAGATCTGTATATGTAGTTTTTTACCAGTTAAATTATTCGAAGAGTCATTATTACTGATTTAATTAATATTATTTATATTAGACAAGTAAATATGTAATCCTACTTACCGAATTTATTATAATGATAGAACTGAGTTGAAACAACGGATTATTCACAGCAAATGTTCAAAATGCCCACCATTACTATCGACACAAGCACGACACCGTTTAATCCAATTTTCACGTATGCGAAAAAAAATTCCTGGAATATTTCGGATTTCGTCAGCAGCGTCAAAAATGCGTTGTCTAAGGTCATTCTCGTCAATAATTGGAGTCGTGTAAACCTTACTTTTCATGTGTCCCCATAAGTAGAAATCTAAAGGACTGAGATCAGGAGATCTTGCTGGCCAACGTATATGTCCGTTTCGACCAATCCAACGACGGGGAAATGTTCTATTTAAGAAGTCGACAACTAGATGACTTGCGTGGGCAGGTGCCCCGTCATGTAAGTACCACATATCGGAACGTGTTTGTAGGTTCACTTCATCTAACAAATCTGGTAGCGTGTTGTTCAAAAAATAAAGGTAATTCTCACCTGTCAAACGTGCAGGCAGTATAAATGGCCCAACCAAGTATTCACCAACTATTCCAGCCCACACGTTAACTGAGAATTGGTGTTGAAACACTGACTGGCGTATTTCGTGCGGATTTACCTCAGACCACGAATGCGTATTATGAAAATTTATTATACCATTCCTATTAAAACTTGCTTCATCTGTTGTTAAAATATTGTTCACAAAATTAGGAAATTGTCGATGTTTTCTGAGGAACCAACGACAGAAATTGAGTCTTGGTTGAAAATAATCAATTGAAAGCCCTTGAACCCGCTGCATGTGATATGGATAGAGCAATTGTTCCCGTAATGTTCTATGAACAACAGTGTGAGAAATTTGCAGCTCACTTCCAATACTCCGTGTGCTACGATATGGGTTGATGTCGATAAGGTCTAGTATTTGATCCTCAGCAGCTAAGATACGATTATGTCGCTGTGGTCCGCGATTGTTTATTTGTGGTATTACACTACCTGTTTCCATAAGCCTCTGCGAAACAGCTACGAATGTCCTAGCATTGGGCAGGCGTCTGTTTGGAAACCTTTCCCTGTATATCATTCTTGCTATTCTGCAATTACGTCTGCTTTCCCCATAAATTAAGAGCATTTCATGTCTTTCCCTAATTGTATAATCGGCCATTATTTATCACAAATAAATTCTGTCGCACTATTCTTAATTTTCGAACTTACATACTAATCATAACCGATTTTATTTATTTAAAAAATGTATTAAATGGAAAGCAAACCACGAAGTCTACATCAAATAGATATCATTCAAATCACTTTACCGTTTATCTATTCTTATTTACAAGAATCGAAATCGCAAAAAACAATCGTAACTCTCAGTCGTCGTTAAAGTAAAAAATGTAGTAAATAAGTTGGTCTGTATGCCACGTTGCCATATCTATTCGGAGAAACTTACACTAAATTATAAAAGCATATTTCGAGTTTAAATAATCAATTTTCATTTTTAATGTGGCTATTAAAGATGTATAAGCTATTGAGTATTTACATATTTATATTTACCGACATTTTGAAATCGAAATTATTGTATTATTCACTGTAGCAAGGGCTACATAAAATCTAACTTTATGTGTTCTTTTTGGCAAGACTGTAGTTTATTTTAGAGAATGTTATAAAGCTTTTTGATTTATTTTTGCCTGAAGTATTGTTCTTCAAAATCTTTGCACTCAAACCGTTTACACCCTGTATAAAATCAAAGAGCTCATATTGAGGGATATACATGTATTTTTTTCATATCTTTAATAAATTGTTTAAAAGATATTAACAAAAAAGCAGAAAAAAATACCCATTCCCCCCTTTGGACCTTGATGGTTGAAATTTCGGGCTAAATTTGGCCTCGGAGATTGATTTGGCCCTACACTTTGGTCTGAAAATTTGACTTGATTACAGAGGTTTATTTTGGTATCTTAACCGACAGTCTGCAAATATGTGGCCTAATGGCCCACAATTTAAACATTTAGGGGGTTGACTTGGTTTCTGAGTCTGAAACTAGAGCTTAGTTTGAACAAATTTATTTATCTTCTGTTCTTCGAAGCAAGACAACTGAAGTTCTCTTCTTATGCGACAATGTGCCTCCAGAAGATCTTTGGGATTGCTGGCACGAATTATTTGGCCTAGACGTGGTTCTAATCCTCTTAGAAGCGTGTTTAGAACCATAATATCAACAAGTGTAGTCTGAGCTTCTTTTTTTTTCATTCGTAAGCCCAGAAGTTTTGTAAATGGTGAGTGCATTTTCGCACTCAAAACCTGAAGCGTATTATAAAAGGTCAGAGGGGACTCATTTGAAAGTTGTTTTAGGCATTGGAGATCATGAATCAAAGAAAACAGAACCCGGGATTCACCGAAATGTAGCGTCAGAAGCTGTTTTATTTCTAAATATGAAGCGAATAATAAAATAAATATATAAAAGTAAATCAAAATAAATCAAATAAATATTTGAATTTATATAATTCAAGTAATAAATTCAATTCAATCAAGATAATCAAATAAATAAAATAATCAATTAAACAAAATAATCAAATCAATCAAATAAATTCTTTTAATAAACTTAAACGTAAGATGATTCTACTACTCACATTAACAGGAACATTGGAAGATCCGTGTTCTACTTGCTATCGCAGTTGGGGCTTCTTCCAGATTATTGCTTCGTTGAGCGCTATAATCCGTCGCTACCGATTAGAATTATGCTCGTGTTCTAGTAACATTAGACGGATCCTACTGAATGCGCTAATTTGTTATATAACACTTTTCAAAACTGAGTTTTTAAAAAAGATTTATTTAATTTGTACAAAAATATAATGTATAAAATGAAAATTAATAACAAAACAGACAGAGTAATAATGAATAATGAGCATACAACATTTTACAATTTATAACATTCGCAGTGCTGAATCGGCCCTGCACACAAGACAATTGCTGACTGAGCTGGGAACGATGAATTATTGTTGCAATATAAGTTCATGCTAAGTTCGTAGTATAAACTTATCTAACATATATATATATATATATATATATATATATATATATATATATGTCGGAGATAACGAAATAGTTGGTTTCTCAAGTGGCGAAGATCTAAAGACTATATAGTTTGTATTATCAGAAACAGGGTATTTATGCTTTCGTACTTTTGTTTACGATTATTATATTCTATTACAAATTTGCCAGCTAGGGACCGGGGGTGATTCATAAATAAATAATCACCCGGCGAGCTGTTGATTACGTGATAGTCGGTGAGTCAGGTGTTATGATGCACGATGTTTGTGATGAGAATCATATCGAGAATAACGAAGTCAGTTCTGTTCGAACCTCGAGCGAGGTAAGATCGTAGAGGGCTATCGCGTAATCGGGATTTCGCCGGGGTTCCGAGTAGAATACCTTGCGTACCAATTTATATTAATAATATCATATTCCCTTGTGGATCAACCCCGACATATATATATATATATATATATATATATATATATATATGTTCTGAGAGGCTTCCGCGGTCATTACTATGAACAAGGCTAGGTTCCGGGTGAGAACGCGTCTGAATTTATTGTATACTCGACGTTTCGACTCCTGCTTTGGAGCCATTATCAAGAGACAAAAGTGAAAGAGAGTTTCAGAGTCTAGATCAAATTCGGGGCCTCAATCTGCCTACTCCCCAAGAGTCACTAGGTAACTGAACTGATTTTGAGTCTGCTATGCTTCTTTTATTTATAGTTAGCGGTGGGTTATAAGGGTGTTGGTGAGCGTGCCTGCTTTGTTTAATCTGGCAATTACGGAGGTCCATGCTGTGGGAAGACGAGAGCTGTTATCGCGTCGGTTTAGACTATTTATATTTCTATAGCTTCGCGAATAGTAGATGCCCTAAGGGAGTTAAGAGATACGATAGTCCTACTGTCTTCGAAGTTGATAGAGTGTCCTCTTTGGATATGATGATGCACGAGAGCTGAAGTCGTATCTTTTATGCGAACTGACAAAGAATGTTCATATACTCGATGGTTGACACGCCTATTTGTACGACCGATGTAGCTGTGTGGGCAATCGCGACACGGAATTTCGTAAACTACTTGATCCTCGTTAGGTTTCCCGGTTAAGTTGGATATAGTTTGACTGGTGTTGAAGGCTGTCTTTATTTAATGTCGATGTAGAATCCGTGCTATTTTGTCAGTGACACCTGTTTCTGATGGGGTTGGTGTACTCGGTGTTTTTGCGATTGACTAAATATGCGTGCAATGTGGTCTGGATGATAACCGTTTTCTCGAAGGATTTGTTGAAGATTATTAAGTTCGTTTTGTTTATTGACAATTTCTGTTAAGCGAATAGATCTAAGAGCCAAAGATTTCATTACAGAACTTAATTGGGCAAGGTGATGATGTGATTGGGCATTTAAGTATCGATTGGTGTGGGTTGGTTTCCTATAGACTGTACGTGAGAATCAGCCATGTTTGAATGTATACCATTGAGGTGTTGTAGAAAGAAGTATAACGAATCTCTGCCATGAGGCCAAATGATAAAAGTAGCATCAACATATCTAAGCCAGAAGGAAGGTTTTAAAGTAGACGAGTTTAGGGTCTGGGTTTTGATTTGTTCCATGAAAATGTTAGCAAGCACTGTAGAAAGAGGTGAACCCATCGGGGCCCTACGTACTTTTTTGAACAGAGTGTTTTGAAATGAAAATTATGTGCTAGAAGAACAGTACTGTACAAGTTTGATGATGTCAGAAGAGATATTGTGTTTTGTTTTTAGAATATCTAACGTTTCTGAAATGGAGACACTGGTGAAAAGAGATACAACATCGAAGCTAACCAGGATACCAATTTGTGAAATTCTATAAGCGCCTAACATATCTAGAAAGGAAGGAGAGTTCTTTACGTACGAGGATGCTTGTTCGGCTAAAGTACCGGGCTAATTCTTGGGTCGGGGATTATACCGAACTGACAATGGGCCTAAGAGGAATGTCCGGCTTGTGAATCTTGGGTAGTCCGTACATTTTGGGAATTTTAGAAGATTTTTCACGAGGAATGATGGTCTTTTTGACATCAAGAGGAAGATGTGTTGTGTTGATGATTTTCTTGGTCTTTTTCTCTAAGTAATTAGTCGGATTATTGTTAATTATTTCGTAGTCTGGAGTGTGAAGTAAAGATTTCATCTTGTGAATATAGTCCTTAGTGTTGAGAAGAACAGTCGCGTTACCTTTGTCGAAATGAAGAATAGTTTTGTTACCGTTGTCACGTAGTTGCTTTAATGCATGTTTTTCGTTGGAAGTTAGGTTTCATTTTGATGGCTTTGATGTCTGGAGTACTCTAACAATGTCTTGACGAGTATCATCAGCCTCAATATCTGTTAGTTCAACCAAAGATACCTCAAGTTGAGAAATGATTCTTTCAGTTGGGATAGTTTTTTGCGTCATTGCGAAATTGAAACCTTTGGATAGGACGTGTAAACTGGTAGAGTCTAAGGAGAAGTCAGAAAAGTGGTGGTTCTGAGTGAGTGAGGTGACAGCAGGATTTTGATTTGTAATAATAATAATATTAATAATAATAAGCCTCGGAAAAGAGCCGCTGCCTGGGGATCGCCAGGGCATGTCTGGAGCCGGCGCTGGACATGACAGCATGCGGGACGTCGGTGGCAGGGTGCTGAGGAGGCGGGCCCCTGTCGTCCAAAGAGCTACAGCCCAAGAACTACAAGAACCATAACAACATTCACCAATACAGTCACAGCAACAACGTGACCATCACCAACGGAGTCAAACGAGAACTCCACCCGCAGAAAGTGTTGCGCAGGATCAACAGCCAGCGCTCACTCAAGCGGGACTGATAAGACAGCGCATGAAATGGACTAGCGCCATGAATAAATTTATAATGCGCACGTTTTACAGAGTGACTAACCTTGGCCAGGACAAGACTGGATATCGCCAAATACTGCATCAAGAGTTCTGTCGTGAGTACCCAGAGCTTCAAGTTACCGAACAGAGAGTCGCAGATCAATATCGTGTCATCTTAGATATGGCCTTATTTCGCCTGATCAACTGGACGAAATAAAGAGCGAAGTTGAGCGCGAATTATTTGGTCGAAATACAACAGATCCAGAGCCTGAAACAGCAGCAGAACAAGTTTATCTTGCCAAACTATGTTTTAGGTGCTAATACGTTAGAGTCGGCACACGCAATCATCTCTTACTGCTGCAACTTCCATCTGCAGAACAGATGGCGACTGGGGTCTCAGTAAGACCAAAGCAAAACCCTCTCCAATTTAGATAAACACCTCGAATACCACCTTGGCAAAGAAGACTTGAAGGGAAAATCAGTTCTCTTCGGAAAGACGTTGGAAGACTGACCGAGTACCAACGAGGAGTCAGGAACAACAGAATAGAAAGGCTTGTCAAGACTATCATGGACAATAATCGAATACTCTCCCAGTGGGATGAAGACAACATCACATCTCAGCAGTGTCTGGACAGTCTACGACAAAAGGTCTCATTCTACATAAGTCGATTGAGAAGGTACAAAACCAGTAACCAACGGAAACTAGACAACACACTCTTCCGACAATCAGAAAAAGGGTTTTATAGAAAACTTAACAACATCAATAATAATGAAGCCCCTAGTTACCCCAGTAAAACAGACATCGAGGAATTCTGGAAAACACAGCTTTCCACAACAATCTCCTATAACTCCAGAGCCAGCTGGATTAATGAGGAGGAGGCTGCAACTCAGAACTATGAGGCCATGCAACACCAACCATTTACAACATTTGAACCCACGGAGTTTATTGCAACTTGGTATCTGTAGTGAAGGATTAAGTGAATTTAACATCGAAAAATTGATTTATTGGTAGTATGGAAAAAATGGACAAAATACAAAAAAAATTATTCAAACAGGTTACGGATGGAGTAGAGGGGAAAATAACTCAGATCCTAGAAAAACACGACAAGAAGAAGAAACAACTTCAGGAATTAATTCAACAAAGGTTAGTGAAATCTTTTGATGAAAAACGTAAAATAGAACAGGTTACGGATGGACTAGAGGGAAAAATAACTCAGATCCTAGAAAAACACGACAAGAAGAAGAAACAACTTCAGGAATTAATTCAACAAAGGTTAGTGAAATCTTTTGATGAAAAACGTAAAATAGAATTAGAGAATCTTGTAACTAATATTGATGAAAAACAACAAAAACTTGTCAGTGCCATGGAAAATAAACAACAAAATCTTGTTTACACTATGAAAAATGAACAACAAAATTTAATTGAAGGATTATTCTCGAAATTTGAAGAAAAACAAGAACAAATTGAATTAAAACGACAAAATGATTTTAAAGTAACTGAAAAAAGAAGACAACAGCAATTTGAAGAATTAATGCAAATAGTATCATAAGTCAATGAAACAGTTAATGAAAGAATGCAAATAGTGGAATCAGACATAAAAGAGATAGACGACGACATAAAGATCCTAAAAAGTAATGTGGAGACTCTTGAAATCAAAGTAGATGACATCGATTCCTTCCAGAGCCAGGTAAAATTTGAAATCAGTTCAATTCAAAACACAGTTCAAGATATAATCAGTTCTATCGAAAACAAAGTGGAAACAGAAATTTAAAAAAAAATGCAACAGGACTTACAGCGCGGAAAATACAAGAACACGATGAGTACCAAAGGTCCTGTTAACAAACCACCCACATTTGATGGCAGTTCATTTTGGCCCATGTACGAACGGCAATTCGAAGCCGTGGCTTCAGCTAATGGATGGAATAACCAAGAAAAATCTACGTCCCTTGTAATTTCCTTAAGAGGTCCGGCCTTAGAACTCCTCCAAAGCCTTCCAGTCAATGAACAAGGTAATTTCGCCAAGATTATCGCCATCTTAGACAAAAGATACGACAATCAATCCTTGAGCCAAGTATACCAGGTGCAACTAAGTGGAAAAATACAAAAATCTGGAGAGAGCCTTCAAGAATTCGAGATTAGATGTTTAGTGCACATGTCCCAGCCAAGGGTACGAGCAGTTTCCTTCAACCACGAAGAGTCACAGTCACCATTTCAAGCGCTGCTATTAGGACAAACTATTTGGACGGTCACAAAGAACTGGCACCAGAGGAGCATGTTACCGTTGTGGACTAACGGGACACTTCCAACGTGACTTAGTTGGACGGGCTATAGTTAAAACCGGGAGATAAATATCAATTAGAATCCTTAATTTGTCCAACAACGACATCAGAATTGCCAATGTCCAAAAAATAGCTTGGTTGAGCCATTAGAGACCATCATCAATTGCGAAGAAGGGTACCAGACATCGGTGAAGGAGACAGGGCCCAGTAAAGGGTTACTACAACAGTTTGCTGACCATTTGACACACCTTACACCACAGGAACAGAAGAAAGCCAAGCAGTTTATCTCGAAGCACTGGTAAATTTTTAACAGTCAAGATGGAACCACCGGGAAGGCTCACCCCATCAGAATACTACGTAGGCGACTACCCTTGGGACAACAACAGGCAGTCAAGGAAAACATCGAGTCCATGTTGCAAAATAAAGTTATTGAGCCATCCAAAAGTATGGAACTACCAGAATTTGCGTGGATTACAGGGAACTGAATGAAGAAAGACAGCTATCCTCTACCCCGAATTGATGATACTAGCAGGGTCCCGTTGGTTCTCCACACTAGACCTTAAGAGTGGATATTGTCAGCTTGGATTACACGAAAACGACAGAGAGAAGACAGCATTCTGCACCAGTAAAGGGCTGTATCATGCCCTTTTGGGTTATGTAATGCTCCCGCTACATTTGAGAGGCTGATGGAACATGCTTCGTATACCTCGACGACATTCTGGTCATGGTCATTCGACGACCATCTGAAGAAGTATTTTTCAGAATTAAGAATGCCAACCTGAAACTCAACCCGAGAAAGTTGTAACAAAACCCGCTCGAGAGAGATATCTTGTTGGTTAGACAATACACCTCTCTCTCACCTGTCTTGGCGATATTGTGCCGATAGGCTGCTCAGTTAGTATCCGGTGGCGTGAGTTCGTTGTTCAATTGGCAGAAGGACTATGCAAGGGCGCCAGGCCAATGGTCACACACAGTAAACAAGAAAACGTCTAGCTAACGACAAATTTACAATTTATTCTTTTTTTTAATTAACATAATTTCCTTTATATTTGTCGGTATCAGAGAACAAAATTTAAAAGTCTATATATACATGAATTAGTTAGAGTGAAGTTACAACAAATAATCTATAAATTCTTGCCTTACAATACCCTAGGTAGGAATGCCCTCCTGTTGTGGTTGGCCAATCGGGGTTCCAATAACTCAGGGCGGCCAGAAGTTGCCACTATCCTACCAGAGGACAAGTCGAATCAAGGAATACTGCTAGTGTTTTGCTCCCTTGATTTGAGGTTAGTGGTTACGTATCTGGGCACTCTTAGCCTTATAGGATCGGTTCGGCACGTGTATGAGGTAAGTAACCCTACCTTAGTTTTCCCTAACCTCTTCACCCTAAATTAACTATTTGAATACTACCAAAAATGAATGAAAAATAATTTAACTAATAAAAGTAAATTTGAAACGCTGCAAATTCTAAGTAAAAATAGATAACGATAAGTCTTAAGGTAAACAGCAACTGCTAGTTATAGTTTCAAACTAATTTAGATTTAAATAACAAATCAATTTTTAATTACAGATAAAAATTAACGTTAAATCAGATATATAAACAATTACGTTTGAGAGCTAATAATGTGTTTAACGATAGTGGTATAAAAAAAATATATTCAAGATCTAATCATGTGCCTTCTAATCCGACAAACCGCTTGACGACTAACGAAAGCGAATTTCCACCGAGATTATGGGAAAATTTAGTAACGTAAATTTAAAATCAAGGTACGGTACTTAAAAATATATAAGTTAAGAAATGATAAAAATGTTTATTGTATCTATAGTCATAAATATATAGAAAAATCAGATGTGAAATCTGGTAATATACAGCTCCCCCCAAGTTAAACAATTAAAATAAAGAAAACTAGGCGTAGCAAAATGCTTTAGCCCAGAACCTGCTTAGCTCTTTACAGAAAGGAAATTAAAAATTTAAATGTGATTTATCTGTAATCAAGCAGACAACTAACCAATCTGGGCCAATGAATAATGAAAGACCAGCGAGTGACTTAAAAAAATTATTTACTGGTATATCTATATATAAATCAAATTCAATAAAATAGAAATATATATGAAATACTGAACAAAATAAAAAAAATAGAAATTTTTAAGCCACTCACATGATCATCCTTAGTCGCAGTCTAACCCATTTGGGAAGCTTTGTTAGCTACTAATTTAGGCTCACCGGAGATTTCGGCTAGTGGATCAATTTGTCGTTTCCTGAACCTTGGTGGATATCGTCAATCAATTCTCCAGATTCAACAATACCTAAAAATTCAAAGAGGCCAGCAATAATTGTTCCCTTTTTCCATTATTTTGTTTATCACAATAAGTGTGATATTTCTAGCAACAACGATGGCTTACCCACGCCAACTACGTTGCAGATGCAAAGCAGAAAATTACAAAAAAAAGTAATGAACCACGCAGTTAAGCCCCAATGATTTATCGTTGCAATAAAACGCGGTATATCGATATTAAGATGAATATGAAACCATATTCACTCAAGATTTCTTCCCAAAATTATTAATTAATCAAACTATAACGACAAGCTGAATCTGCTTAATTACAATCAAATATACGGAAAAAAATTAAACTCAGAACGAAATCCACTCAGGTGTCGTTTTTTCGGTGGTCGGAACAAAAGAGATAGCAAAATCTGCTTCCGGCGACAAGCATTTCTCCCAGTTGTCCAAAGATAGAAGTGAGGAAAGGAAATGACATGTTATATTTCAAATTTTATTGAGCGCGAAAGCACGAATATTAATAAATAGTTGGTCAATACAGGAACTAATACAAGATAATTTCGATAAAAAAACAAAGCAAAATTTACCAATTAAATCGTACATAAAATTTTATTAATGACAGTTTCCTTCTTCCCAACAAAATTATATTTATTTAATATTTCCCGTTTGGACGGAAGTTACATCAAAATAGGACGTAATGTTTGTTCTGTCAAGATATTATCGCGCTAAATCATAGGGACAGAGTTGGAATTAGAATATTTTCCAATCGAATTAACTGTTATTTAGCAATTAAAAGCGAAAACGCGATTGCGTAAGCGACTAAAATAGGTGTATTTACTTACGTATTTATTTATTAAGGTAAAGACACTGGTTTATTACGGTAGAACTCAGTTCAGAAAACGATATAATTAGAAAAGTGATTTGAAAAATAAAAAAAGTAATTTATTAATGCGATAAATATGAGTAAATATCAACATGGAGAACGGCAATTCACCCGTTACAAAGTGTTCCATGTTTCAAAAAGAAGTAGAGTTTTTGGACCTCGTCTTTTGCGAGTCAGGAATTCGCACCAACGAAGTCAAGATAGTAACCATCAGTGATTGGCCGGTCCCGAGAGACAAGCATGATCTCCGTAGCTTTTTGGGACTCTGTTCCTACTACAGACGATTTGTTGAGGGATTTGCCACCATTGCTGAAATTTTACATCCTCAGACCATGGAAAAAGATACCTTCCATTGGAATCAGCACTGTGAAACATCCTTCCGAAGGCGGCACTCTGTTCCAGCCCAATTCTAGCGTTCCCTACACCGACGCCAACAACACAGGTTTGGGGGCCGTCCTATTCCAAGTGCAAGATGGTGAATAGGGGATAACCGAGTACTACAGCCGTGCATTCTCGAAACCGGAAAGAAATTATTGTGTCACCAATAATAAGGGAGGTAGACCATTTCCACAAATACCTCTATGGTCGTCATTTCCTAATCCGAACAGATCATGTCGTCCTCAAATGGCTGCTGGACATGAAGACACCGGAAGGACAACTGGCCAGGTGGATGGAGAAATTACAACAATACGATTTCAGGGTGGAACAATAATGCCGATGCTCTGTCAAGAAGACCCTGTAGAGTAGAATGCGGACATTGTGTGAAAACGAAACAGCGAGAGGGTATCTCCATCAAACAGATCCGAGTGCAGGCCAATGAAGACTGAACAACGGAACTGTGCCTTCAGGCCCAAATGGCGGATCCAGACATCGAACCAATCCTGTCACTTAAAAAGAGAGGCGCACCCAGGCCACGATAGGACGAGGTAGCTAGATACTCGGGTGTCCTGAAATCGTTGTGTGCTCAATGGCACTCTCTAGGAGTAGAGAATGGAATGCTTAAGCGACTTTGGGAAAGCACTGACGGCCGAGAAACCAAGTCCCAACTAGTAGTCCCAAAGAAGACAGTACCTGCCATCCTGACCGAAGTACATGATGTGATTACCGAGGGTCATCTGGGCATGAATAAAACCTTAGATATAGTTCGCAAGTGGTACTACTGGGTAAATTACGTCAGAGCCTGGTGCCGCTAATGTGACACCTGTGCAGCCATTAAGGGCCCGAAGACCCGGACCAAGGGCAGAATGCAACAGTACAATGTGATCGTCCCATTTGAGAGAATTGCCATAGATGTCGCAGGTCCGTTTCACGAGTCTGAGAGGGGGAACAAATACATTATGGTCGCAATGGAGTATTTCACCAAATGGTCTAAGGCATATGAGATACCCATTCAAGATGCAACAGATAGCGACAGTGCTGGTAGAACAGCTATTCAGTAGAAACTTCGAATCGAATGTATTCCAAAAGGTCTGTACTTCTGTACTATGTTGGGAATCAGGAAAACAAGAACACTATTGCACCCACAGTCCGACGGAATGGTGGAAATATTGAACAAGACCTTGGAACAACACCTTTCGGAGGTCGTCAGCAATAATCACCCTGATTGGGATGAGAATATTCCCCTATTCCTGTTGGCCTATCGCTCAGCTGTACATAACAGTTTAGACTATTTGAAAAAGAGCCGAGATTATCCTGCGAATTGGCTTTTGGCTCCCCTGGAGAACCGCCCCAAGACATCAAGGATTATGCCGACCAGCTCGGACATAACATGCTGGCAATACACGAACTAGCCCGAACGCAGAAGTTGGCCACCAGTGACCGAATGAAAACACGATATGACCTCAAAGCCAATTCAGTCGGGTTCCAAGAGAAACATCAATCGCTGGGATAAAAAAAAAGAACTGGAATTTTGGACTGACTCAAAAACTGTTTATTTGGAGGCTGTGCGAATAAATGAAGAACGACCAGAAAATTCGAATTACGGTATAAAAAGCAATACAGAATTCCTAACTTAGTATAGCTTAGCTAGTTGAGTTTATATTTGTGTGAATTGTTATTTGAAATCAGCTGTTGTAAATATTTGACTTTTACGTGTAAATAAAGTTCTAGGAAGTAAAGTGATTATCAGTTTTTAAAATTAATCAGATTTGAACCCACGGAGTTTATTGCAATATGTAACATTATAAAATTTTCTCACCTTATTTAGAAGGTAAATCAACTAGAGCTGCTATATATATATATATCAATTTACCAAACTATACTTCAAAATTTAGAATATAAAAAATATCTTTGGATCTTTCCAATGCATATGAGTGAGTAGATTATGATATATTAATTCATAAACTTACCAAATATGGTATTCGGGGAATCGTTAATAAACTAATTAAGTTTAATTTCTCAGGCAGACTACAGCGTGTAATAATCAACGGTGATAATGTTTCCCACAAATCAAGTATAGTCCCAGTTAATCTTGGTGATCCCCAAAAAAGTACATTAGGACCTATATTGTGTGTTTGTACGTTAATGACATTAGTTCAATATTAAAAAACCCACAATGTGTAGTATTACAAATTAAGCTGACGACACCAATTTAATGATAGCAGGAACTACATTTGCTGATTTAGCAATTCTAGCTGATAAGATTTTCTCAGAAGTCATTAGCTGGTTTTTAAGAATGCTGAATTTTTAAGTTGAAAAGAGCACATCACAAATCTCTGCTTAAAAATTAGTAAAGTAAGCTACACCATCACAATTTTAAATACATATCTAGATAAAAATTTCCTCAAAATAGTGTATTATTCAAACTTTGAATCACATAGCGTGTTGGGAAGGAGTCCTGACCTGCAGAAGGTATTTGTTATTCAAAAGAGAACTAAAGTTGTAGAATGGCCTTCAAGTCACCAATAGTGATGATTGTGTATGGGATATACATTTAGGAAAATTTGGTTTTTATGTTAGTTACATAGTTACTTGACTTTTCATTTTCTCTAAAGAAATTGATTATGGTGTTTCACGTTTTTTTAAAGGATATATACAAATTATCGTTTTGTGCTCTTGTTAAGGAATTTATTTAAAACAATTTTCGAAAGTAAACCCTGTCTTTTGGATATCTCTCCTACTTCTAAACTTTTTTAAAAAGTTTCGACACTTTCATAGTCTCCTAGCTTTAACTTCAGGACAAAGCTTAAATTTGATAATTTGTGGAACTCTGAGACTAGCTCCAGGCTCAGTACTAACTGCTAAATTCGAAATACGCAGAATATTTTCCTAATGGTATGTCCCAAGTACAGCACAAGCTGAAACTGGGATGAAAACAAACCAACAAACGCACTAATTTAATTTCCAGTAAGAACACAACGATTGCTTTCTATGTGTTTACGTGCAACACAGCCTATAAAACCCTCATCAGTTAGATAAATCGAAATAATAGCACCATAACTATCGTACTTGCGTTCTCACACTCCTTTGTGCCTGATATTTGTCTTCGGTGAAATGTCTTGACAAAATTTGTCGTTGCGCCTACTTAATTTTGCAAAATAAGAGAAATTAGCTATCAGGATGTTAAAACATACTTACCTTTACATTGTCATAGGTGGGTTATTTTTTGACCGATTCTCATGCGCTGAATCTCATTTTACTCAGAAATATACAAGCTTGCAGAAGCTTACTTTTAAGGCTATAGAAAGTTAAGACTCGTCCGTCACTTTGTTTTTAAAACTGATTTTAAAAATATGTAGTCAGCACACTGACACCATCAATTGTCTCCTAAACAAGCCAACCTTAATTTAAATTCCTATTGACAGCCCTATATAATTTTAGTTTTTATTTTTCTCGTAAACTTAGTTATGCAGTTGTTCTGTTTAATTAAAATAATAATAAATACATACAAACTTCTGATAACTTGTCTCATAAACCAAAATAATATATACATATCAAACTTTTTTAGTTCACTCCAATATGACAGTCTGTGACACAACAAAGGTTTCACAGCTATTTCAGTTTTTGTATTAAAAATAGAAGAACTGCTTTATATAATACTTTCGAATCACAATTTAGGGTATACTATTGGATTGAACCAAAACGGCCCTAAATTATCGATCAAAATGTATGTTTGTGACTGCTTACTTTTGGCAGCATATTTAAAAATCTGATATGCGTATTTGCATTCGTATTCGCGAATATTGGAAGAGAGAAATCGCATTCGTATTCCCGAATTTCGAAAATCGCAAATTCGTTACATTCCATAGATTTGGTCTATTCGTCCGGTTGTGATATTAAATGCTCTATATATTTATATTCTTACACTTGCAGCAAGGGCTGAAACATAGAGTGTTAGGGGAAAAATTATACATTAATGTTTAATTAAAAAAACTTTAAATCACTATGTACTGATGTATACTAAGTTAGAAAAACATGTAAATATTTTATTTTTTTTAAGTAAAATTGCCCGATAGTAACTAATTATGCTTTACCTATACCTGTGCATGAATTTTTACAATTTATATAAACATATTATTGCCTACAACTGTTTGTTTTCTGAACATCAGATCCAGTTGGTCAGTTCAACTTATTTCTTACTCTTAGTGGGTTGAAAAATTGTACTGCTATCACTAAAATCAAATAACCGCACGGGAATTGACTTAAATATAGAAAGGTTCTGCAAACTATCTCCCAATTGTCATCGTGAAAAAGCACGTTCATCTGTTCAGTTTCATTTTCTCAATTTTCTGAATCCTATCTCCCAGCTAAAAGTTAATTAGGCCAATAAATCTTTCGATTTCAAATAAGTTTTCGCATACACACATTCAGACATGGCCTTTTTGTTAGAAGTTGATTCCCATCCCTGCTACAGAAACTCAGAGAATCCGTTCAGATTCAGATAGGAATTTGTGTATCAGTTACCAGCTACCGGGCAAAGGCAATGCAAATTCGAGATTTATTGCGTCCCGTTCATACCGTGGAGATTTTGGAATTGATATAAACATTGTTGGGTTCTCCCAATTTGATCTGTGTGTGAAAAAGCCCAGACAATTAACACCCTTGGAACGATGAAACTGAATAATGCTATGTGCTGAGTGAAATGCCGGTGATAATTGTGTTTTTGTATTGAATATTTATACGAAAAGTATACTATAGATTTTGACTTCAATAAAGGTTTTTACTTTAATGTAATTGATTGTTGGCAGATATATAATATTTTTGTTTATTGGCATAAATAAGAAAAAAATTCAAAGTACAATTTACAATAAAATATTAGGCCTTCACCTTGTGTTCATTAATTAAAGGCAAAAAGGTTGTTGGAAAGAATTTTTAAAAAAATCAAACCCTAGCAATTATTACACATAACTTATTTCGATGTTCACTAATTGTAGTTTTTTTTTTCAAATATGTTGGTGAAACATCGCCATAATGAGTAAATTTAAAAAAATGTTTTATTTGTAGTTATTGTTATAAATGTTACCAACGGTTACTTATTCTTCAATATTCATTTATCATCTCAATTTTAAAGTTGCTAGTATTGGTAGAAAAATGTACTAAATATTATGTTCCCCTCCACTTTTGTAGACTAAAATAAAGCCTTTGATTCCATAGAATTATGGGAAATTTTTCAGGGAATGAATAACGCCAGAAAAGACTCTACACATGGAGATCTCCTCAAGCAGATATATGACAAAGCTACCATCCAAATAAACACAGTGGAAAATATAATCACTTAAAAAAATAAGAGAGTTAGGAAGGGAAAAATCGTCTCCCCAAAAATTATTTACTTTTGCACTGAAAGATAAGTTCAAAACAACTCAAGTTAGAAGCAGAGATGGTTGGCTTAAACATGAATGTAAATTAAACAAGGTGATGACGGAACAAAATGTTAAGATCGAAATAGATGGGAATGAAATCGAGAAAGTCAACAAGTATGTATATCTGTGAGAAACAATAACAACAAGCAAGCAAAACCAAACTGCAGACATCACATGAAGAATTCGTATGACCTAGTGGGAAAACTCAACACTGTTCTGAGGAATATAAGTATTCCTTTAAACCTAAAAAGAAAAACATTCAGCACCTGTATTTGCCCAATTCTATCTTACGACATGAAAATCATGACAGGCATGAGATTAAGAACAACTCAAAGAAGTATAGAATAAAAGTAGAAAATATAATAGATAAAATCGCAGAAAGGAAGTAAAGTTGGGTAAGATAGTAGTTCGGCAGGAAAATAGTCCATGGACTAACAGAATTGTGCAATGGAGACCACGAGAATATAAGCGAAGCACAGGAAGACCACCTAACCGCTTATTATATATATTACCACATTGGGACCACATTGGCACCAATTAGACAAAGGTTGAAAGAAATGGAAAATTCATGGAAAGGCCTATATCCCGAAGTGGATGAAGACAGGCTATTAGATAGAAAAAGGAGGGTTATTGGAAGACCATATATATATATATATATATATATATATATATATATATATATATATATATATAGAGAATAAATTATATATATATATATATATATATATATATATATATATATTAAAGAGAATAGTAGTAAAAAAAATCAAGTGTTGAAATTTTGACCAAATGTCATAAGCAGTACAATGTACCCCGACTTGACCATACAATGTATGGTATCACACTCCCTCTAAGGGGAAAATTCCTAGATATCAAAAGGGTTTAGCTCTGTGGGAGCCCTTGCCAGGTTTTCAGGCCCGTGGTTGGAGTCGTTTCCCATGAATTTCCTGACCGTCCGGGCCGTTCCTAACAGGACGGCTTTTTGCATTTGTTTGTAAAGATGTTCATCCAGACCGAGGCATTTAAAATTGTTTAATAGATGTTTTGGGACTAGTCCTGTCGTTGACATAACAATTGGTACAGTTCGTGTGTTGTTCATGTCCCACTGAGTCTTTATTTGAAATTCCAAATCTCCATATTTGGTTATTTTCTCAGCTTGCTTGATATTTATATTATTGTTGTTAGGAATTGCTATGTCAATTAAAGTTGTTTTCCGAGAGACTTTATCTACCAAAACTATATCTGGTCTATTGTGAGCAACTGTCCGATCGGTCAGTATCGTGCGGTTCCAGTACAGCTTGTAGTTGTTATTTTCTAAAACAGATTCTGGTTTGTATTTATAGTATGGTAATCTTATCGACTGTGATAATTCAAGTTTCAGTGCTAGTTTCTGGTGCAGTATTTTAGCCACAGCATCGTGTCGTTCTTTGTATGCAGTTGCAGCGAACGCTTGACAACCTCCTGTGATATGCTGGATATATTCAGATGTTTGGTAACCGTACCTGCATCTGTCGTTGTTAATAGAAGGATCTTTAATGATGTACTTTAGGTAGTTCTTAGTTGGAATTACTTGATCTTGGATTGCCAATATAAAGCCTTCCGTTTCAGGAAACATATGATCAGAGATCAACCAGTATTTCGACGCTGCACTGTCGACATAATCTTGGTTGACGTCATTTATATGTCTCCCATGAAGGGGCTTCTCTTTCCATTTCAGCAGTTTCTGATCTGTGGTCTGGTGGTGTAATTGGATATGTTGTTGTGTCAGTCGCAGTGGTGTTGAGTCATCAACCAGGCACAGGACTCTGTGTAGATCAGAAAATTCTGCGAGTTTCTGGAAATGACTACGCAAAATGGAAATTAGTTGATCTAATAGTTTGCTTAGATCTGTCCATCCTCTTCCTCCTTCATACCGTGGCAAAGTTGTACGTTCGACAGAGCTCTTTGGGTGGTGATTTTGAGCTTTTGTTAGTAAAACTCGAACTTTTCGTTGTAATTGTTCAATGTCAGTCTTGCACCAATTAACTATACCGAAAGAGTAACTGAGCACTGAACACGCATAGGTGTTAATAGCCTGAAACAGATTTTTACTGTTTAATTTAGTTTTCAACAGTCTATAAAACTCTGCTGTTAGGTCCTTTTTCATAGTCATGTGATCAATACGTTGAGCTTGCTTTATTCCAAGAACATAACAAGAATAAATGACTGCAGTATCAGAATTATCTAGTGTTGGCACACAGGCCATTTTAAAGACTGCAGAGTGAGGCTCACAAAATGTTTTCAGTTAGTAACAGTATGGGCCAAAGGCAGTAGCAGTTTTAATTTATACAGGCTACCACCAATTCAGATCATATTCAACAATGTTGCAGGTGTACCGGTTGTTAAAAATATATACAGGGTGTCCCATAACTAATGGACAATACGATAACTGCAGTTAGAAGCGGTGAAAATATGCCGATTAACATTTTTTAGTAAAATGTTTGTTGAAAACAATGTACAGGGTCCGAAACTTGGTATTTGGTTTTTGAAAATTTGTGATATTTGAAAAATGGCTCCATATATTGAACTCAAATTTAGTACAGCATAGTTTTCAAGGACGATAAACAACAATTTTTTTATCATTTTTTATGGTACTCTTACATTTTTTGTATTGAAATTATCGCAGTTTCATTATTTATCGTCGAAACGCCAATTATACGGGGGTGTTAAAAAATAAACATGGATTTGCCTAATTCGAAGTTCGTAACAAACACCCTTTAAGAGTACCATGAAAAATTATAACAAATTCTTGTTTATCGCCCTTGAAAACTATGTTTACCAAATTTGAGTTTTTGAGCCGTTTTTCAAATATCACAAATTTTCAAAAACCAAATACCCACTTTAGGACCTTGTACATTTTACTAAGGCATGTTTGTGTTAATTGGTATATTTCCACCGCCTCCAACTGCAGTTATCGTATTGTTCATTAGTTATGGGACACCATGTATATTGACTTTATCAATATCCTTACAAATTATCAATCTACACAACAGAGTTACATAAAAATTGTAAAATATTGTAAAGCAAACCCATTTCACTAATAATAATTTATTGATCTTGCAATCAACATTATGTATTGTCGTATTAGAAAGAAGAATAATTCACCTTCTGTCATGTTATTCAGTCACCAATATTTCTGTGGTCTGTTTTGATATCGCTACTCAAATATTCCAATGGAAACACAACCATCGGTTAGTATTTGTCTTTATGCAACTACACATGCCAACATAATACTGGTTGTATAACTATTTTTTTGTTATTGTAATATACCCAGAATTTATTGTTATTTTTGAGGATGATTTGATAATTGATATGATGAACCTTATCTTCCAGCATGGAGTCATGTTCTATCTCAGATATGACGTCTTGCAATTCCTAATTAAAGATTTTGTATTGGCATATCAATCTGTAAGTAGGTGCCTCCCGTAAAGAACATTGCTTAACACCGATGTCCCAGCAGAACAGGGGAATTAGACTTAGACAGAATCTCTGATAGCTACGTTGGATCGGTATAACCCAAAGAGCTATTACACTACTAAAGAAGAGGACGAACTACATTGAATGCCGGATTGGACCTCCCCATTAGGTAAAGAGCATACCAAATACGAAGAAATTTATTAAATATAAATGACACTGATCCTAAAGCAAGAATGCCAGATAACTCGTTGTAGAGCAGCAGTAAAATTTTAGAGACGGTATTACTGGCAACACAAACATCATTTAATAAAATAAAAACTGGAAACGCCGCAGCCATCCGCTTAGCATCTAGAGGCCTACCAGTGGAAGAGAATATACAATATACATGTCAAATGGCGGAATAGAGCGATGAAGCCTTCTAACTGCCCTGGTGCTACCCCTGCTATTTTATTTAATAAATAAGGGATCGCCGGGTTTTACGTTGATTACAAAAATTGTATCTATCTTACTAAGTAGGATATAAAACCAGTTCTCAGAATATACCATAACAGTTGGTTCTCTACATTAGATATAAGAAGTTCATCGAAGTTTCCTTGGACTTCTATCGTCTTGAAATGATTGATCTTACAACGTAAAAGTTGTTATTGGCAAGGTGGGCTCCACGAATCCATTAGGCAAATGCAGATGTGAAAGCCGTTTTTGTGATAATCAATCATGATGAGAAAACTCTAATTGAATACTTTTTATAACTGATTTAGTTAGATCTGTATATTAACTGTGACAATTGTGTGAATAAAATGAACATAGAATATAATAAATAAAATATAAAACAATATAGATATTTTATGGTATTTATGTTAGGTAATACAAACTTATTAGATCTTGCATTGAACAGGGGGGTTCTTCAAGTAGGTAATTTGTAATAATGGATACTTAAATGAGCGAAATTATTCATTATATTCCAATATAGAAATTACTAAAGTCGAAACAGATTATTTAATTTTTAGTGCCTTACTGTTACTTTTTAATAGACTTTCAATAAATTCTTTCTAAAGAAGACATCCAATTAAATAACGATGTCAATATGATGTTTTATTTACAGAAGGATTATAAGGGAATATTTTCAACTTAGAGTTGATGTTTTAACATCCTCTTGCCTGAGTAAGCATCTAGTAATAATAACTTACTCATCTAGATTGAAATGTACAAAAATAACAAAAAATCGAAGTCTAGGTACCTAAAACGTGTCATACCCAAACTTACCAACATAGAAATTTTACAAGTAACATGAATTTGCAATTTCGTAAAAAAACTAACCAATAATTCAGTTGTTTTTATTTCTTGCTTTATATTTACATATTCATAGTTCGTAAACATGAACAAAAAGTTCATTTGTTTTCTGCATGATAGTTGTGGCATCTTTGATACGTGAGTCAGTACGAAAGACCCCTTTGTTGCAACATTGTATCTTATCTTTGGCATTTCCTTTCAAGTAATTAATATTTCTGTTTATTCCAAATTTGCTTATTTAGAGGGGAGCTTAATAGCTGACAATATTCCATTGTTTAAGTAAAATTGCACGTGTTATTAAGGCCACCTTAGTCATCATGACAGTAAAGCGGTAGGAGAGCTGATATTAGTACGTATTAATATACCAGTCAAGATCTCTCTCCGGCAACTGCAATAGTCGGCATAAATTTATAACAATTTTAATAATTAATTTCAAAGTAACAATTCAAAGTGTTAAAGCGTATGGTAAAAATATATATTTTTTAAAATCTTATGAGTTTTGTTATCATCGTAACAAAATTTTGCGCAGTTCATTCGGATTTCGTGAACGTTTCTAGAACACGCGAACGCTCACTAGAAACGGCGGATTCCAATCCCTTGCCGAAACAAAAGAACAAAGCCAAAAATCTACTGTTCCTGGTGGAACACGGACCACTGCCTCACTACAAGGATAGGATAGATCGTCGAACGAAGCCGGTTGAACACGGAATTTGCCTCACTGCTGGTGGACACGACAAAAGCTCAAGCTCCATGGAAACAAGAGAGATAAGGTAAGAGGTAATCGTTTCTTTAATTTTTATGTATATGTTCAGTTTGTTGCATTTTACGATTATCAGAGCTAATATCCATTCCTTTAAATCCTTTAATTTTAAGAATTTTGTTTTGATTATTTAAAATATTTTCGAAGGTGAAAATATTATTTTTGTTTTTATTATCGGACAAATATTTTCGGAAGTGGAAATATTTGATTATTTTATATTATCGGAAAAATGTTTTCGGAGGTGGAAATATTTAAGAATTTTTAATTATCGGAGAACTATTTTCGGAGGTGGAAATATATAATTTTTAAATAAAAAGCGATATAGTTATTAAGTAAAGATATAGTTATGAAGAAAAAATTTGTTATTAGTTATTTCAACGAACATTGCTGCAATGTCGAACGAAGAAACGCAAGTAGAAAACTACAAATTATCAGAACTCTTTACTATTATCCCAGAATTCGATGGAGATCAAATTTTCCTCCAATCATTCCTTAATGCATGTGACTGTGCATATAATATAGCCCTTGGTGACCAACGTGTTCTATTAAATATTCACATTAAAAATAAATTACGTGGCAGAGCAGCACAACTCGTAAGCTCTAGAAACCCCACAAATTATCCAGAAATTAAACAATTATTAAATACCCACTTTGGAGATTCAAGGGATCTCTCGTCATTACTAAAAGACTTACAAAGACTCAAACAAATCCAAAAGAAATCTCCACTTAACTTTGTCAGTCGGTTACAAGTTTTAAATGCTAAAATGCATGCATTTGTACAAAAAACTCTAAATCTTAACTCATGAACAGAAAAATACAGTTTAATTGATACAATGACTTTAAATACCCTTTTGACTGGTCTAGAACCAGACTAGGACAAACCATTCGCGTAGGAAATCCTAGAGATATATTAGAAGCACAACTAGAATAAAACGCGAGCTTCAACAAAATTAGATTCCAGACAATTTACAAGTGAAATAAAGAAACCAATAAAATGTCTCAAATGTGGCAGAAATGGACACATTGCCCCTAATTGCCAAATTAATCGTTTTCAAATGAATCCAACAAGTAATTTTGATCAAATCTTAAATCTTAATTCCAATATTTTTGAAACAGCTTTCACTGATAGGATTCAGTTATTAAAAGAGAAAAAAGAAGAACATGAAATGATTACCAATCTTTGCTTAAAATTTTCAGACATCTTTTTCCTCGAAGGTGATAAATTGACTTTCACCAATGAAAAAAGCATTCGATAGACACTAATAATTCCAAACCTGTTTACTCCAAGTATAGGTATTCTCAGATTCATGGAAAAGAAGTAAAATCTCAAATAAGTAATATGTTAAATCAAGGTATTATTCGACCCTCAATTTCCCCATGGTCATCCCCTGTTTAGGTTGTTCCTAAAAAGCTCGATGCTTCAGGCAAACAAAAATGGAGAATTGTAATTGATTACCGTAAATTAATGTATTAAACCAAATCCCGATAAAGTCAGCTGTGTATTAAATTCTCTAGAATCTAAAAACCCAAAAGAAATCAAATCATTTCTAGGCTTAGCAGGTTATTACCGCAGATTCATTCCTAATTTTGCTAAAATAGCAAAGCCACTCACTCGACTCCTTCAAAAAGACGTTAAATTTTTATTTGATTATGAGTGTAAACAATCCCTTGAAAAAGTCAAAGAAATTCTTACTTCTGACCCAATTTTAAAATATTGCAATATAGTGCGTGGGTTCAATTTAAAATTATCAAACTAATATTCACTTTCACTTTTTTAGAATTTTTATTTACATCGAATATACAACAGCTGATTCAAATATCACAACAACAATTTTACATATAAGCTCTTCGCTCCACCAACTGAACTGACGATGGTGACCTGCTTCCTTTATAAAACCAGCATAGAAAATTCTCGCAAAAATCATCATCACTCCTACAGGTGCCCAGTCTTTTCGAGAACCATTTTTTATCTCAAAGCGTTTGTTGTCGTACTGAAATGAAACAGGGTCGGCTTTGAGTAAATTTCGTAACACTGCCCCCCTTTAATTCTGATCGTCCCGATCAGAAACATCCCCTCCATAGTAAGGAGCGAGTCGATCTAAATGAACCACCTTCAATTTAGCCTTGGGGTTTCGACAAATCCGGTAGACGATGTCATTAAGCTTCTTGACCACCTCGTATGGACTATCCCAGGCGGGTGTAAACTTTGGGGATTTACCCTTGCTCCGTTGGGGATTGTACAGCCAGACTTTGTCCCTCTCCTGCAACCCGACTGAATTGGCCTTGAGGTCGTATCGCATCTTCATCCGGTCACTGGTGGCCAACATCTGCGTTCGGGCTAATTCGTGTATTGCCAGCATGTTATGTCGGAGCTGGTCGGCATAATCGTCGATGTCTTGGGGAGGTTCTTCGGGGGAGCCAAATGCCAAATCGCAGCTCCTTTCCGAATAGGACCCTGGCTGGGGTCAGTTCTGTACTATTATGTACGGCAGAGTGATATGCCAACAGCAATTGGGGAATATGCGCATCCCAATCACGCTGGTTATTGCTGACGACCTTTTATAGGTGTTGTTCCAAGGTCCTGTTGAATCTTTCCACCATTCCGTCTGACTGTGGGTGTAATGGTGTTGTTCTCGTTTTCCTGATCCCAACATCGTGCAGACCTTCTGGAATACATTCGATTCGAAGTTACGCCCCTGGTCTGAATGTAATTCCATCGGGACGCCAAACCTGCTGAATAGTTGTTCTACTAGCACCGTCGTTATCGTGGTTGCCTCTTGGTTGGGTATCGCATATGCCTCAGGCCATTTGCTGAAGTAATCCATTGCGACCAGAATGTATTTGTTCCCCCTCTCAGACTGTGAAACGGACCGGCGACATCGGTGGCAATTCTTTCAAATGGGACGCCCACATTGTACTGTTGCATTCTGCCCTTGGTCCGGGTCTTCGGGCCCTTACTGGCTGCACAGATGGCCCATTTGAGGCACCAAGCTCTGACGTCTTCGAAGTAATTCACCCAGTAGTACCGCTGGCGAACTTTGTCAAGGGTTTTATTCATTCCCAGGTGGCCTTGGGTAATCCCATCATGTACTTCGGTCAGGATGGCTGGTACCTTTCTCTTCGGAACAACCAGTTGGGACTTAATTTCTCGTCCATCAGCGCTTTCCCAGACTCGCTTGAGCATTCCATTGTCTACACTTAGAGAGTCCCATTGAGCCCGTAACGATTTCAGCACGCCTGAGTATCCTCGTCCCATCGTGGCCTGGGTGCCCCTCTCATTTTGAGTGACAAGACTGGTTCGATGTCTGGAACAGCCATTTGGTCCTGGGTGGACTGTTCCGTTGTCCAGTCTTCATTGGCCTGCACTCGGATCAGCCTGATGGAGATACTCTCTCGCTTCCGTCTTCAGACAATGTCCGCATTCCGCTCTACAGGGTCTTCTGCATAGGGCATCGGCATTATTGTGCAAACGGCCGGCACGGTGTTCCACCTTGAAGTCGTATTGCTGTAATTTCTCCATCCAGCCATTTGAGTGCGGCATGATCTGTTCGGATTAAGAAATGACGACCATAGAGGTATTTGTGAAAATGGTCTACAGCCCTTATTATTGCAAGAAGTTCTTTTCGGGTGACGCAATAATTTCTTTCCGGTTTCGAGAATACACGGCTGTAATACTCGATCACCCTCTCTTCACCATCTTGCACCTGGGATAGGACGGCCCCCAAACCTGTGTTGCTGGCGTCGGTGCCTAAGATGAACTTCCCGGGCTGTGTAGGAAAGGCTAGGTTTGGGCTGGAACATAGTGCTGCCTTCAGTCGCCTGAATGATGTTTCGCAATCCTGATTCCAATGGAAGGTCTCTTTCTCAGTGGTCTGCCGATGTAGAGGGGCGGCGATGGTGGCAAATCCCTCAACAAAACGCCGGTAGTATGAACAGAGGCCCAAGAAGCTTCGGAGTTCATGCTTGTCTCTTGGGACTGGCCAATCACGGATGGCTTCTATCTTGTCTTCGTTGGTGCGGATTACTGACTCGGGCACTACGTGGCCCAAAAACTCTACTTCTTTTTGGAACAAGGAACACTTCTTCGGATTGAGTCTCAGGTTGGCGTTATCAATTCTGGAGAATACTTCGCCCAGGTTCTTCAGATGGTCGTCGAATGTCTGGCCCATGACTAGAATGTCGTGGAGGTATACTAAGCACGTCCTCCACGTTAACCCGCTCACTACATACTCCACTAGCCTCTCAAATGTAACGGGTGCATTAAATAACCCAAAGGGCATGACCGTGAACTGAAACAGCCTTTACTGGTGAAGAACGCTGTCTTCTCTCTGTCGTTTGCGTGTATACCAACCTGCCAATATCCACTTTTTAGGTCTACTGTGGAGAACCAACGGGAGCCTGCTAGTGTGGTCAAAGTGACATCGATTCGGGGTAGTGAATAGCTGTCTTTCTTCGTGACGTCATTCAGCTTTCTGTAATCCACACAAAATCGGGTGGTTCCATCCTTCTTTTTAACCAGCACGACGGGAGCAGACCATGGACTGATGGATGGCTCAATAACTCCATTTTGTAACATGGACTCCATGTTTTCCTCGACTGCCTGTTGTTGCCCCAATGGTAGTCGTCTAGGTGGTATTCTGATGGGTTGAGCCTTTCCGGTATCTATTCGTTGCTGGATGATGTTGGTGCGACCGGTGGTTCCATCTTGACTGTTAAAAATTTGCCAGTGCTTTGTGTAAATTGCTTGGCTTTCTTCTGGTTCTCTGGTGTCAGGTGTGTCAAATGGTCAGCAAACTGTTGTAAGAACTCTTTACTGGGCCCTGTCTCCTTCACCGACGTCTGGTACTCTTCTTCGTAATTGAAGATGGTCTCTACTGGCTCGAAACAATTGACCATTGGCAATTCTGATGTCGTTGTTGGACAAATTCAGGACTCTGATTGGTATATCTCGTTCGGTTTTAACTATAGCCCGTCCAACTAAGTAGTCATGGGCTGAGTTTAAGGGCTCCACCATTTCAACGCATCTCCCAGGATTGCTGTCTAGCTGCCCATGAATAATCTGTTCCGTTCGACCGGGAATTCTAGCTGAAGACTTTGCCACAATTTTTATGGAGGTGACTGAACTGTTGACGGGCCGTGTCAATACAAAATCCACATTTAGGAACCGAAGAACATCATATATCGGGTCGAACATAAATCCATGCTGGCTAATTAGGTCCATTCCCAGTATAAAATCGTCCTCAAAATTCGCTACCAGGACCCTATGCCGGATCATATTGTCCCCTATCTGTAGCACGACATCTGCCTCACCCTGTATTGACATGGACTCGCCGGTGACTGTTCTGTGCTGGATGTTATTGGTAACTGGCCGAATTTCTGATACTCTCAAGACCCTGGACTAGGCAATGGACATAGCGGCGCCGGTGTCGATAGTGATGGTAACTGCTCGCCCATTGATGGTGCCTCTGATGACTAGGCTGCCGCTATCTCGGCAAAATCCCCCGATGGATAACGTTTTGGGGGCTGGTGGAGGGTCAGTCAGCATTCGCCCCCTTATGCTGACTGGCTGACGGTCCCTGGATATGTGGCTGTTCTGTTGGTTACCCCTGGTCGGTGATCGTTCAGGGGACAATCACGTTGGAAGTGTCCTGTCCGCCCGCAGCGGTAACATGCCCCTCTGGTGCCAGTTCTTTGTGACCGTTCTAATATTTTGTTCAGACCAGCCAGCAGCGCTTCAAATGGTGACTCTGACTCTTCCTGGTTAAAGGAAACTGCTCGGACCCTCGGCTTGGACATGTTCATGACGACCTCTACTTCCAAAGCCCGAAGGAGAGCTTCATTACTTTTCTTGACGCCGCTTAGTCTTAGATTGCGTTGTACTTCCACATCTCTGATGCCGTTTATGAAACTCTGTGTGGCCAACTGGTCTTTCGTTTCCTATGGCAGGTCTGGATAGGACAAGTGAACTAACCGTCTAATCTCTGCTTCGAATTCTTGGAGGCTTTCACCGGATTTTCGCGCTTTTCAACTCAGTTGGACTTGGTATACCTGGCTCAAGGATTGATTGTCGTATCGTTTGTCTAGGATGGCAATGATCTTGTCCAAATTGCCTTGTTCATCGACTGGAATGCTTTGGAGGAGTTCTGGGGCCGGACCTCTTAAGGAAATTACCAGAGAAGTAGATTTTTCTTGATTATCCCATCCATTAGCTGTAGCCACGGCTTCATATTGCCGTTTATACATGGGCCAAGATGAACTGCCATAAAATGTGGGTGGTTTACTAACGGAACCTTTGGTACTCACGGTGTTCTGGTATTTTCCTCGCTGTAAGTCCTGTTGCATTTTTTTAATTTCTGTTTCTAGTTTATTTTGGATGGCACTGATTTTATGTTGTACTTCACTGTGTACTGTTTGCTTGATGGAACTGATTTGATCTTGAACTATGTCTTGAATTGAACTGATTTCAAATTTTACCTGGCTTTGGATGGAATCGAGATCATCTACTTTTTTTTCAAGACTATTTTTATTTATTTTTTATGGTCTTAATGTCATCATTTATCTCTTTTATGTCTGACTCAACTATTTGCATTCTTTCATTAACTGTTTCATTAAATTGTCCTACTATTTGCTTTAATTGTTCGAATTGCAGTTGTATTTTCTGTTCAGTGTCCAATTAATTCAATTTGATCTTGTTTCTCTTCAAATACTTTAAAATCATTTTGTCTGGTTAATTCAAATTTCGAGAACAATCCTTCCAGTAAATTTTTTCTTCACTTTTCATCGTGGAAACTAGATTTTGTTCTTCACTTTTCATAGTGAAAACAAGATTTTCTAATTCTATTTTACGTTTTTCATCGATATTAGTGACAAGATTTCCTAACTCAATTTGTTGAATTTCTTCTTGATGTTGTTTCTCCTTCTTGTCACGTTTTTCTAGAATCTGGGCTATTTTTTCGTCTAGTCCCTCCGTAACCTGCTTGACTATTTTTTTGGTAGTTTCGTCCATTTTTTCTATTCTTCGGGTTTTCATAAATCAAATTATGATTTTAACTGCACTTAATCCCACTTCTGACACCAAATTGCAATATAGTCCGTGGGTTCAATTTAAAATTATAAAACTAATATTCACTTTCACTTTTCTAGAACTTTTATTTACATCGAATATACAACAGCTGATTCAAATATCACAACAACAATTTTATATATAAGCTCTTCGCTCCACCAACTGAACTGACGATCGTGGCCTGCTTCCTTTATAAAACCAGCATTGAAAATTCTCGCAAAAATCATCATCACTCCTACAGGTGCCGAGTCTTTTCGAGAACCATTTTTTATCTCAAAGCGTTTGTTGTCGTACTGAAATGAAACAGGGTCGGCTTTGGGTAAATTTCGTAACAATATCCAGATTTCGAACAGGAATTCATTTTAACAACAGATGCAAGTGCTTTTGCAATCGGTGCCATTTTATCTCAAAGACCTATAGGTAAAGATTGACTATGCCTCTAGAACCTTTTGTGCAGCCGAAACAAAATATTCAACTATTAAAAGAGAACTACTAGCGCTAGTTTGGGCCGTTAAGACATTTAGGTCGGTATTATACGGGAGACGCTTTACAGTCGCAATCGATCACCGCCCTTTAACTTGGCTTTTCTCAATAAAGCACGCCGGTAGCAGACTTGCTAGGTGGGGGATAAAACAAGAAGAATATAATTTTAAAATTGTTTACAAACCCGAAAAGAAAAATAGCAATGCAGACACATTATCATGCATAAAAATAAATCATTTCCAAGACTGTACTAACTTTCATTCAAAAACTAAAATGCATGCCTCAACTGGAGACGAAAATTCAAACGATGACTTTATTGAACAACAGAACCTTGAAAATGAAAATGAAAGAAGAAGACTTCAGAATATAACAGATTTATCGAACTCTACAAAACCAAATCACTAATTGATTACTGAGAAATCGAGATATCAAACTCCCAACTTCTTAATAAAACTCATAAAAATATAGTAACTTTCTTTTGTCAAAACACACTTAGAGAACTTCATGACAAAATCCTATATGACCTTTTCGAAATAAATCCAGACTTTAGTACCGAAATAATTAACATATTTTCCAGTAGTTCAGTTAAAGAACGAAGATATTTCATAATACCCCTTCCTTTTGACCAATAAAGAACAGTCCCTCTTTGCAAAGCACAAGATCAATTTAATCTAAATGAATCTTATTATGTTGAAAATAATATTGAATTACCAACTCTTGAAATTTTACCTTTCATATTTGCTGACAAAGACATTAAAATAAAAATTTGTCAAAACATTCTAACAACTCCAACTGAAGATCAGATTCCAATAATCATTCAACAATATAATTGTGAAAAAAATAATTTACACAGAGGTATAATGAAACTCTGAGACGCGTTAGAGAAAATAATTGGCCAGGAATAATTAAAAATATTGAAAATTTTACAAAATCTTGCGAAATCTGCCAAAAAGTAAAATTTTGCGGAGGAATTTAAGTGCACCCCTCGTAGTAACAAAAACAGCAAAGACTCCCTTTGAGTGAATCAATATAGACATATTTGAATATCCTGACAAAAATTACGCATTAACCATACGCCACGAATTAACAAAATTTACTCAAGCATATCCTCTGAATTATAAGAAAGCTTCCTCAGTTGTTAACACCTTACTAATTTATTTTCAATACTATGGCACACCATTGCGCATACGTTGCGATTATGGCCCTGAATTTAACAATACTTTAATGAAAGACCTTTCAGAACTTTGTGATTTAAATTAACATTTTCAAGTGTGAACCATCCAGAATCAATAGTTCAATCAAACATTTTATGCCACACTTTCCGAAATAATTCGTGCCAATAGAGCCGAACATCCCGAAGATCATTCTTTTAATGTTTTACCCTACCCTGTCATTTACTATAACAATACAAAAAGTTACACCCATGGATTTAGCCCTTATGAACTAATATTCGGACATACGTCAAGTAGACTCCCTGAAACGTTACACAATCAAAAAAATCTTATTTATAAATATATTAGAGATTTAAATAATCATATGGAACACTACTATAAAATAGCGAGAGCAAAGATAAATAATCAAAAACAGAAATCAAAAATTCGGTTTGATAAAAATATATCCCAATACCAACCTGAATTTAATATAAAAGATAAAGTATACCTTAAGGAATCTCAAATTAAAAATAAATTGGTAAACAAATTCAATGGCCCTTATGAAATTAAAGAACTTTATCAAAACTCAGCAAAATTATTTAACAATCAGTGTATTGAACCTAATAGATGTGTAATATAAGTATATGAAGGCATACTATGCTATAACATATACCCTTGACAGATTGTTCGAGTGTTTTATATAAAAACACATAAGTATATATATATATATATATATATATATATATATACATATATATATCCACATATTTAGAACTATATCATTCAACGTATGACAGCCGTTTCGAACCAGGAGTTCCCGTTAGATACGCTTCCTTGAATGACAAGTTCTACGTTCATAAAATTATTTAATCCAAATACAAATCAAACAAAAGTAAATTTCGATACGCTTAAACCCTATTATGATTAGAAATTTCTTATTTTCAGAATTTTAATCCTCTGGTGGATAATCACCATTTCAAGATGCCAGTATCAAATATCACCAGTAAATAATACGATCGGTATTTACTTCCAAGAAGAAAGTAATTTAAAAATATCAAATTCAAAATGGACACTTTTAATATACAAAGAGCTCAGTCATATTAAACAAGCGATTTCAAACAACAATGAAATGTTAGAGCATTTGCTAGACTCACTTAAAGAAAATAACAATGGTATGATTGCCTTTAAAGTAGAACTATCAACGCATATTAGTCTTTTAAATCAAATTGCGAACAATCTTGATGATAAATATAAACAAATATCTGCTGATACTAAAAGTTATGTAGGTTCAAGTGCAAACAGACGCAAACGTGACATTATTAACGGATTAGGTACGATATGGAAAGCTATATCAGGAAATTTAGACTCATCTGATTATTTATTAAAGAATCAGAGACGACGTCAGTAATTAAGAGATATTTTAAATTCCATTTCATTTGCCAGACTAAAAATTAGAAGAAATGAATTTCCTATACCAGTTTATACTTCAGCTGTAGCACAGTACGTTGAAATAATAAAATTAGAAGCATTTCAAATTGATTCAAAAATTGTCTTCGTATTAAAAATACCTTTAGTAGAACCTGAAAATTACATCCTTTACCAATTATATCCAATTCCTATTTGTGATAATCGTACAGGTCTACATCATATGCTTCAAATTGGCCATAAATATATTGCTAGAGACGACGACTCGCTACTTTATGTAACTCTTGATAACATGGACAATTGCAAGTCTATAGACGGAAGATAAAAAATTTTCCAGACATTACCGTATCCGATCGATAGTGATGCAATTTGTGAAGACAATATTAATTTATGCAAAGAGTATAATATCCAATCAATTGCTCCAAATCATTGGCTAATAAGTGTATCAGATCCTCTACCAATCACCGTTAGATGTGAAGGAAGAGAAGTTATCACAAAAATATTAAACGTTAATACTATTTTAAAGCTACAACCAAAATGTAGTGCATTTATCGGATCCACCCGAGTCCAAGTCAAACAGTTAATGGAAATATATCGAAACATAACTTATCGAAATCATCCAGTAAATATACCATTCAGCTGTTGTGAAGATTTAGTGCATAAAGTCAACCTTCCAGACTTGAAACCGTTGAAATTAAGCAAATTCAATACAGATAATCTAAACATTACTCAACACAAATTATCCCAAAATTCCGATCAATTAGACGATATGATTAATTAGCCCAGTAACCAGAAAATTATCGTGGTATACAAAATTTACCATTACAATTATCGTTGGTGTAATTTCCCTATACATATTCTGCAAGTGCAGAAAAAGACGCAGAAGACATCTAATCTCTATACAAGGACCAAATGATCCACCCGTACAACCAATGGTTCCTAGCGTCTTTCAAAGACGTATGAGACGTTTTATCCCTAGAAGAAGAAGCAACATCCACCTTGGCAAACAGATAACAGATAGAAGAGCAATTCCCGAAAACGGAACTCAAAAACTTTTTCTAAAAATGTGTATGTATAACCAAAAATTGTAAACTTTAATTATTTTTGAATTCTAACATTTTTAATATTTTATTCCTAACATTATAACTATTTTTATGTTTTACTTATATAAACTTATTTTTGATATTATTGTCACATATATTTTTGTATTTTTATTCTCTTATATATTAATAATTTTTATTCAATTTACACTTTGATATTTTTCTAATGTATTTTGTTTATTAATTTTTGAATTTTTGAAATTATATTAATTTTTTATCTTATTTCTGAAAACTTGATGCATTGCTTCACCTTTTTTGTATAGGGGGAAGTTGTTAGGTGAGTCAGTATGAAATACCCCTTTGTTGCAACATTGTATCTTATCTTTGGCATTTCCTTACAAGTAATTAATAATTCTGTTTGTTTCAAATTTGCTTATGTAGAGGTGCGCTTAATAGCTGACAATTCTATTGTTTAAGTAAAACTGCACGTGTTATTAAAGCCACCTTAGTCATCATGACAGAATCTATAAATTATTTGTAAAGCTGTAGGAGAGCTGATATTACTTCGTATTAATTAATATACCAGTCAAGATCTCTTTCCCGCGACTGCAATACTCAGCATAAATTTATAACAATTTTAATAATTAATTTCAAAGTAACAATTCAAAGTGTTAAAGTGATTTAGTAAAAATATATTTTTTAAAAAACTTATTAATTTTGTTATCGTCGTAACATGTTTACTTAATGTTTATATACTTATTGGGAATAACACAACAATTGAAAAAAAACTAACTCTCAATACGGAACCATAACCTTCAGCAATAACTCCTTTAATACGATCTGTGCTTAATGAACGAAAGCAAATTTAATCCGATATTGCATTGATTATTGTTTCATTATCTCTGCGGAAAATTTAAAAATGTTTTGTTTTAAATATCCCTTCATTTCATAAGATTGCTAGAGGATTTTGATTGTTGTACTGTTCCGTTGATAACTTTGTTGCTGTTTTGAAAATAAATGGGTAAATACAGAGTTAAGTGCATACTTTGGCTGACAAATTGCTTTCGTGAACCACAAACTTTTTGACATATTTATACTGATCAGCTCTATCATCTACCAAAATATCTGCAGTGCAATTTGGTTGTACAATGTTTACTTTATTGCTCTATCTTTCTCGAATAATTCTCACTCATTTGCTATATGTCCAGATATATCACGTTGGTTTCTTCGAAGACTCGAAATTCCTATATCCTTTTTTTCTTCGCCACCTAATTCGGAATAATGTATTTATCACCATGACTAAATTCGGGAATATTTCGCTTTAGTGGCCTAAAATAATGAATCATTGTAACACATTGTCGTAGTCATATGAGAACACTTCTGGAGTGGTAGGGGAATGTTTAAATGTCAGGAATTTTATATAAAAGTTTTTTCCACTAGTCGGTATAGAAAGGTGAGATCGCCTGAATCGATTTTCGGCATTGTTTACTAAAATTAACATTTTTAGCACTATCCAGAAGTTTTCAGTAGTGGAGCGCACTGAAATTTCAACGTTATTTAGGTAGTCAATCAGCATTATATCTCCGTCTCCGATTTTTCTCTGCCACATACTTGTCCTCCTGTTTTTCAAGTATAGTAGTGCTTTGTCGTGGGTCATGAGCGAAGTAAGTAATTCAGGAAACATGTAGCCAACCTGGTCGATAACATTAATAACACTAAAATCACAGCAAGAATGCTCATGGTCTGAACAATGCCTGTATTGACGCCCCATTTTTCCACTGAATTTCTTAAAAAAATCTTTCGTCCGACACATTTTTATTTTTACATAAAATTAGTAAAATAGTGTTAATATTTCGTCTTCTCATGTTTATAAAGACAAAATTTTTTAACCTTAATAACCAAACTTGTAATTATCATACTCAAATGGCACATAAATTAGGTTAGGTTACGAGGGAAACAGACAATTTCAGAAGACTTCACTAAAAAAAAATTATTTGCTGAACAAGACGAGAGCGATTAGTGCAGATCGCAATTAAAAGATATACATATCAAATTCCTTCTCTCAAACGACAACCAAAATGTTGCTTTACTCCAAGGATAATTTACAAAGGATTGTTCGATAGGTGTAAATTTTTCCGAAACTATACGTCACAAAGTGGCTGGTAATATTTGCACCGTACCCTTTTCTAATTAAGTTGTTATCAATATCACATTAAACAGATGAAACAAAGCCAGAAAAAATCTTCAACTGTCAACAGACAAAACGCCAAAATAACTCGAGAGCGGGCCCAACACACGGTGATACGTCACAAGGTGGCTGGTTTTTTTTTCGAAAATTTTTAACATTGATCCTTTGTAAAATATCATTGGGTTTACTCCATGAAGATGGCTGTTTAATTATTAGAATGTCCAATTGTTTTCCGAATTTAAAACGTTCTTGTAGGTTTTTCTACCCACAAATTCATTGATTTTTTCACTCAGAAAATCATGTGGAAATCGACACCACTGATCTGTTTACTCGCGATGGATTACATCTAATTTCAAAACATGCTTTTCCCGTTCAAAATAAACCGAGAAGAGTTTAATACCGTAATCGGATTTTACAAATTGAATGCAGCGCGCACTTAGCAACGCTTCGAAACTATAATATAGTAAAATTCGGCAATATTTAAATGCTGAAAAAATATACAACTAGAATTGACACAGCGATAACATTATTTTTATGTATTTCCAGTCTGTCAGAAAGAATTGTCAGTAAGATGAAATTTTATTATAATTCTATGTAAGGTATTATTATTTAAGTTCACAATATAAATTACATTATAATATATATTTAAAAAAGAACCGATTTCAGTTGAATTAAAATAAAAATCAGTTAGAAACCGTGTGCAATCAATCACTATTTTCAGACATGTTCTTTTTTTCTAATTTGTATTCTTTGTCTATATTTTCCAAATGTATTTTAACTTTTTTATGTGTTTTAATATTTAATATATATATATATATATATATACATATATATATATATATATATATATATATATATATATATATATATATATATATATATATATACATGCAAAATGGAAATTACTATATCTAATATTCAGAGTAAATATTATTTTTATATTTTGCAAAATAAGTCAAATACTCAACAAACCCAGTCCTTAACTATTTTTAATTATAAAATTCAAACTGAGTAAAAACTGAAACCAAGTAATAAATGTTTTATTTACGAAAAATGACGTGTACAACAAAAGGTTCAATTAACACCCCAGGACACATACAAGTTATACGACAAGATACTTACTCGATAAAAATAACATAAGATATTCAAGGAATCTGGATTGAAAACGAAAGAAATATACGTATGTGATAGAGAATTCGTGAAAAATTGCATTATCAGACTCGCCCTTCGCCTCAATGAAATCCCGACCAATTCACTCCTTAGATAAATCAAATTTAGAAAGTAGCATTCTTTGCTCTCACAACTTTCCTTTTGACATCTGAGCTGACCAAGTGCTTCCAGAGTATATTTTTTCGGTGTTATTTCTCATCCTTTCCGTTGGCGTTATAATATATATTCTACTCAACACCATGTGCTTTCCGGCTTAATCAATATTCCAATATGCTGACCTGATTTTGTTTTGTTATGCCTATCGTAGATATTTCGATTAACATTTGCTTCATTCATTTTAACGGTAGATTAGATATGGAAGTAGTATAGTTCAGCAGAACTTTCTAAGCAATGATGTTAATGTAAAACCGATAAAATTGAAACACTCGTTTTAGAAAAAAAAAATAGAGAACAGATTGGTAAATATAATATATATGAAAATAATTCAACCATAAGTAGCAAGATGCGAGATATTGAAAATATCAAATTAAACCAAAACAAATAGTCAACTATTAAGGAAACTTTACCTCCCCAAAACAAATCTGTTGAAAATAATGGTTATAGAAATCTAGGAAAGATAGTATTATAAGTGAGTGCGTATGATCATTATGAATGCATATACTATTGAGGGTTGGGGGTATCAATAACGCGCAAGTTTTGAATGGTCCACCATGTTTGACACTTATAATGACACCTGATCGTGACCACAAAGTATCCACTCTTAGAGTGTCAAGTCCCATGTTATACATCGGAACAGAGTTTTGAGCGCCCTCCAATGCCCGGGCCGAACACCAAACGGCTGGTAATACAGAAAACTTGTGTGATATTTATAATTTTATGTAATAGGTTAGGTATAATGTAAACACAATACACAAATAAATATTTATTTTATTATCTATCAATCAGAAAATACAATAATGTATACGAAAAACTGGAATAAATTACAGTTTTTCCTCTTATGCCAAATTAATGGCCTGATACAGCATAACCTATCTATGCTAATTAATGCATAGGAATGGTTTAAATTTAATTCTAGATTTTACATTTAAAATATAAAAAATGTAAGTTATAAATACATTAAAACAATTAAAAAAATAAATGCTTAAAACACCTAGACTAGATGCAATTATTGAAAACATTAAAGTAAGCTTAAATAAAAACCTTAAAATTCTCCAGTTTTAGATAATTATAATCAATATAAGAATTACTATTATATGATACCATATACATTAGAGGTGAGGAAACATTAATATGAATTATCGAATTCTGCTTATAAAATTGCTACATATTCAAGTTTTTAAATAATGTGAATGCAATAAAGATTTATGTATTTCAGATTACAATGTGTTAGCAGCGAAGTAGGCAAACAACTTATATTAATTAAAAGATTTATGGTAATGCAGAAAAAGAGAATGTAGGGACACTTTTTGTTAAATTTTACCAATATAGTAGAATATAAGGAGGTTAAATTAGGACAATATGTGAACCATGTAATTTGAGTTGTTTAAAGTGATTGTGCCTAAGTACCAAACAGTATATTAATAATTGTTTGTACTGTGAATATATTTTTTTAATAAACACAGTCTATTTACAGCAAGTACTGAATGTGATAGAGAGAGCGATGCGTACTGGTACTGATAACTGATTAGTAAAAGTAATAAAGCTAGGAGTCAATTGTAACAGGGTCCATATCCAAACCAAACAAAAGCAACTACAAGCTAGAAGATACACTCTAGATGACAAACTATTAGGTTTTCTACTATTTTGAGAAAGGTGTACATGGTTAATAGATTGTTTCAATATTTCTCATTGTACCACGACAAAACACGTTACTGGAACTGCTCACCAAGTCTGGACATGTAGTAAAATCTGATAATATGACAGAAATATTATGAAATACAGATTACTGATAAATTACTGTGCTGTATTATTTCATATATTTATACATTTTTTTGCAATATTTAATACAATTCCTAACATGAATTCCGTTATGGTATTGTAGTTAAGGAAATAGAAAGTAGTTCTTTCATAGCAAATAATGTCAGTGATGAGGAAACATTTATAACGTGAGAGCAACTAGTTAATGGTATTGTTATCTGAAAGATACTTGTTTCACCTCTAGTTTGGATTTTTCTGTTTTTATGGAAATAACACAATTGCTGGAAAGTCTGCATATTTCAAATTGTCCAGGGTCTAAATCAGACCCATTTTTCAATGACAATAAAATTTAACACCACTGAATAAGAAAATTATTTTTTTTAAATTTTCTTATTTAGTTGTTTTAAATTTTATTGCCATTAAAAATGGGGTATAATTTAAACCCAGAAATGTTTGGTATATTTGAAGTATACAGGCTTTTGAGCAATTGTGATGTTATTCCCAAGAAATCAAAAAATAGTTTTTTGTTTGTATTTAAAATCTTTTTCTTTAAATAAATAAAACCTTTCAAAGTAATTATAACATTCTTTATAGAAGGAAGCCCAACAAATTGCTTCTTTTGATTTAAGAATTTCATACTTTTTAAAACCTTAACTTGCTCCTTCCAAAACTCTTCATGTCCTGAAGTTGAAGTTTATGCTCCTTTCATTGGCTTGTTGATAGGTAAACTTTTGTATGAGAATTGCAGCTGTCAAAATTGCTATTAAAAAATGAAATCAATTTTACTGTATCTGCTGCTTTTTTGGGCAGACTGGCCTCAATTTCTGAAAAGAGAAGATACATGTTAACTGTGACAAAGTAAGAGGACAGAATATTAAAAACTTACCCATTTTGAAATCTGTTCCATTAAACTGCCTACAGTATAGCGGCTCATTCGAACTTTCATTTTCTTTGATAGAAATTCTATTCAGTAGTTTCCAGATGGTGTTTTTTGAGGTCAAACTAAATATTTTTGACAACAATCGGTATCCATGACCAATTGCCTTATACAAAGATAATGCAAATACTTTTTCATCTAATATGTATCGCCTTCCATATAGCTTCTTTATTTGGTTTCTGAGCTGGCACAGAATAAAATTGTATGTTGGTTTGTTGACCCTATTTAATAATTTTTGTAAGTTAGTAGATCCAGCTACCTGTTCAGCATGTTGGAGTCTTGACTTGTAGGATTTAATTTTATTTGGATTCTCGACAGTGTAGCTGCCCAATGAACAATCTTCTTATAGAAATACCTTGCTTTTGCTTTTGGTGTTGATGTTTTTGGTGAGTTACACTAACTACAATGTTACCTGACATATAAAAAGTAGGAGCCGCGTCTCGCTTCAGCCCTGTGTGTATCTTGGGATATAAATTTTTCCCCAAAATGAACTCTACATATTCTATATGAACCATAAATATTGGTAATATCAAATCGCATTAACGTTGCATTATGAATTTTATTTAGCCACATGTTCACTTCATTTACAGAGGGGAGAGAGGAAACCGGTAACGTTTATTAATTCTATCCGCACATCCCGGAACCCAACACGTTTTAATGTATATCATATTTATAGCAACACCCTAACTAAAAAACCTCCAAAATCTAAAAATTGTTCACTCCCAAGCACTTTTTACCACAAACAAAGACAAAGAAATGCACACAATGATGGCGGGCACAGATCATACAACACAGTCATACAATATGACGGGCCAATACGAATTACCACAAACGAATTGCTTTGTTTGAACCACAAAGAAGACACCTAGTTTGAACGTTCTCGACTATTATCGGAGATGAACTTCTCATTGCAGATTTCTACAAACTGCATAAAACTATATGACCTTGGTATATGAAGTGAAACATCTATAGTGAATAATTTGTGACAGTGACTGACCGAAAGATGACAGAAAGGAGCATGGAGTGGAGGACAGGGAATACCAGGGTGTACCACAGATAGTAACGCCATCTTCAGAACTCGACAGACACTAAATCAGGAAGTTGTTCGAATCCAAATGATGAAATAATATAACCACAGTTATTGATTGTACTGTTTTACTTAATATTTTACAGTTATCAGCATGCAGTGGGAATAATCAGAAATACAAAGTTGTGAACCACAATTTCACGTTAAAGTGTTTTAGACCGAGTCATAGGTTATCAAAAGGTTCTTTGTCTACCTTGAATTTACCTGGTAGGTTTGTATTCTTTCCTTGAACATTATCTTGTGTTTCATATGTGATTTCATTTCAGGTTACGAGATAGTTATATAAGACCCTTTTGCAGTGTTTACAGAAAGAAGCTTCTTCACCAGTAAAAATTAGAGTTACCATCCAACTGCCTCTATATGTTTACACTGTTTACAGTCAGAAGAGATATTTTGGTACACGTTTGGAGATCACGTGTTTATAAATATAGGTTTGATGGGAACATGCAGCGGAGCCAATTTCTTAGAATTTCATATTATACAAAGGTAAATGTCTACGTATAGTTGGACATTTAATTACGGTTTATTCAGGACCATGAACCAGTTGGACCACGAGTATTTACTCTATCATTAGGTATATGCTAGTATTTTCCATAAACATAAAATCAATTTCGACCATAACACTGTTTATTTATTCTACTAATAACAAAGTATCACAAATGTAGACTTATAAACTAATAACAGATTCTTCGCTCCTTGAGTCTTACAAAGTTTGAAACATGATACTCGTGACTTCATAAATAATGGCTTCTCTAACGCCATTACTTTAAACAATTTTTTCAACGGATAATTAATGGTTGCACCGACCTAGTGTCGATTACAATCACTTCAACGATTACTCGTACACTACCAGTACAGAATAATTGCTTGAAATACAATTAATATCTATATCAAAATCAGTCTAAGATAACGTACAAAATACGCATACTACCTCAACGCCTTCTATTCAATATTATTCTATACAAGCTTTTAGTATTGCTAACTAAAAGTTCTTCTTCATTTTTCGAGATTAAAGAGTTGACAGTTGACGTTAATGTCATGCTACGCTGTTGTCTAAGCCTGCCGCCAGAGTGCGCCTCCATGCAGCAATACAATTCAATTTATATCTATTATCACAGTCGTCTAAGATAACGTACTAAATACGCTTACTACTTCAACACCGTCTATTCAATATTATTCTATACACGCTTTTAGTGTTGACAACTACAAGTTCTTCTTCTTCACTTTTCTAAACTAAAGATTTGAGGTTCGCTACGCTGTTGACTAACCCTGCCGCTAGAGTGCGCCTCCATGCAGCAATCTATGAATTACTCGATTTTATTTTAACTCTTACAAGAAGAAAACGTTTGTTTTCAAACACAATGACATCTCTTAGTGAAAATGGAAAACCTACCTAAACTTTAATCCATAGCCAAGAAAACAACCAAAGAACAAAACAAAAATACAGTAGAACTTTCCTTCTTTCAAAGAGCCTGCCAAGTATCTACAACTCATAGGATTTCGTCAGAATAATCATTCAGCCCTGTAAAATCTAAGACATTTGTGTCTTTTTAACTTAAAACTCAACCTGTGTGTACACCAACCTTGTATCTTATTCATTTTGTCCTCAAAATAGGCAACCAACCTTACACGCATTTACATACCTAAAGTCTAAGTTGACATTTTTTACGTCATGTATCACTTTTACGCAAAAATAGTACTAATTGACAATGACACTGAGACTATCACACTGTCCATAGTATTTGAAACGCATTTAAATCTTAAGCTACACAAGCTTACATCCATATAACAACAATCAATCTGACACAACAGGAAATATTGTCGCTTGACGACAAGTGATATTCCTCGGAAATCAGCATGTGTGCCAGCTAATGACCAGTGTCTATAGCTGACTCGAAAACCCGTGACACATTCGACGACCTAGAGTCAGAACGGTCAAATTTAAACATATACCCCTGAGTAAGTACCCATAATCAGTGACTGAAATTTATAATTCGTGACTCGTGATCGGCTAATTTATTAGTAACAAAATGTTACTACCAAGAAAACAAATTGCCTGCGAACTGGTAGTACTGTGGCATCTCCGAACGTACAGCGGTACTAAAACTAAGGTTGGCATGAGTGAAAAGGAAAACTGGGTTAGGCACGCTCGTCGAAGCTGAGATAGACCAGTAAAGAGAGAGGACAATTTGGGAGAACAAATACATCTCAATTGGTATTCAAATTTTATTGCGAAATGAGACTTGGTCGGGGAATGAAATGGCGACTTAATTGTTTCACGATAATTATTTTAGCAATTTTGAGTTTTTTTTAGTGCCCAAAGGGAGCCAAGGAGTGTATCACTAGCTACATTCCCCCGGCCTTCCTAATCTAAGGAAGCTTAACAACCTTTACTATCACTTTAAATCTATTACAAACTGTAGAATTATGTATTAATCTTTTCACTTCCCTAGGACCATCGACTGGCTAAAACTGCACCCTAACATTGACTAAAACTGTTTGAGAACCACTGTGTCCCAGACGACGTTATTCATATTTAAGGCTAATGAAGTAAACTGACTTCGAGAAGGAAGTAAAATGGGATATTTCTGCTGATACGGCCGCCTATTCTTAGTAAACCACTCTGAACAATTAATAAGTTCAACGACGTGTGGCTTGCTCCAAGTTAACATAATTCAAGGGGGTGTTTTTCAAGTTGGGTGCCATCGACCTGATCAATTTTTCACATGATTGAAATTGAGATAGCTTGAATTACACCGAATTATGGTAAACATTATGAGAAATTTATAAAAGACAATGAAATGGAAAATAAATGATTATGAATGGTACAAATGGTTAAATTCAAATATGGAATGAACAATAAAAATAAAATTTAATGGAATCAAGCATCCAGAAAAAGTAATGAACCAGAAAAAGAGAAGACAAGCAGGCCAAAAGAATACCCAGTGAACACATGACATTCATATGACGTCATAGATAGATCATACATTTTACATAGATATGACATAATAGTGACTCTATTGATGACTTTTACTTAATTTTATTTAGCATGACATCATTATGACATAATAATGACACAAAATCTGACTTTAATATGACGTCATGATTATGATTTAAATATTACATAAATATTATATAATATTTTCATCATATTGTGACATCACTTCAAAGTCATATATTTATATATTATTTACGTAACAAGTAAATCATACACTTACATAAGTTACACGTCATTATGTAAGGTAAAAGTGATATAATAATGCCGTTATAACCTTATGTAAGAAATATGTCTGAGCTTTACGTAAAATTGATATAAGGAGGCCATCATACTCAAACATCACTTACACGTCATCCTTTTACGTATAACTGATATCAAATTAAAGTAATGTTTATCTAACAAATCATGTTTTTATTGTTATACTGTGTATGTCGATAAGTCGATAAGTGCAAGTTTCTACACCATTAATGCTCCTTCCCACAAAGCACAAGTCTTCCCCATGACGTCAGTTTTTGATCCTATTCAGATCCGAATGTCCTAGACCACTCCTACACCTTAATCGGACATCCTGACGATGTCCTCTACCGTTTCAATATAGAAATTTAAGTATGGACCTCCATCAGTACGTACCAGGAACATCCATAAAGATTCTTTTTCGGAAATTTTGGGAAAAACAATTTTTAGACATTGAAGTACCTGTTCAATATTTCTTACCTAAACTTAATTGCATACACCTATTACATGTTAAATAAATTCAAATAAAATATTTTATCTCTATATTTCTACCACAGGTAAATAAAATAATTTGAGAGACTCATATTGTATGTAATTATGAACGTATTTCCAATTTAAATAATAATTGTTACCTTAACTGTGTTATCAAACATGAATGATTTTAAACATACCGCATTTTCTAAAATCTAAACGACAGTTTGCACCCCATTGCCAGATTGTAACTAATTTCGAGCAATTCAGTAAAAACGTTAGCCTTAAGTGACAGTTAACTAATTGTTAGGTAAGTATTCCTTTACTGAATATTATTGTAAAATTGATCTTTTTGTTTATTTATCATTGTTTCACAATTATTTTAGTATCATTAAAATTTAAATGTGGTACAACTGATTTGTATGTAAAAATGTAAGCAGCTTGTTACGCTAAGAGTACCAATGTGGCAACACTGATTAAATGATGGCGTACGAATAAAATCGAAAGTTACCGATTCAGATTGTGACGATTGTGTTGTCGTTAGCCATTTTGATTCCTCACTCAATTTTGGTGCTTGTTGTTTGAAGAAAGTTATGAACGCTTAGTGAACTGAATTTTGTGGCAATAAGTGTTATTTAATTTTGAGCATTCATTGTATAATACTAATTCTAATTAGCATTCGATGATTTGTGGAACTTTCCCAACAAAGGTAAGAATATTTTATCGTATACAATTATGTATACAATTTTTTAAGGTTACTGAAGTATGAGGTATGTAATGAAAAGACATGTATTGTTTTGAAAACCAAGTTATCGCTAGAGTTAATGAACAAAAATACGAAAATCTTTAAAAATAACAGGACTTTGTTTATTTTTAAATCTTAGGTATATCTAATCATTTTATTTTTTTTAACTTACAGGTTGAGCTCTCAATCTATGAACAATGCCCAGGATAATTCAGGACCAGAAGTTACAGAAATATATTTGGTTAGGAAGAAAGGGCAAAAAGCCAATGCAGGCAACATTTTTTCCAAAATTAATAATTTGTGAGTATGTAGTGACTTATAAGTTTGTATATATTGCATATTAATTATGGAATCAATTAATAATTTTATTGTTCATGTTGGTTTGACTTCTGTACATATTTATAATTAACTAATAAATAGATAAATCGTTCATGAACTGAACATAAAAGGTGTAAACTTTTCATCGAGACTTATTAATTCATATATTTTATTCTTTTTATATTTATTATACCTAAATAAAGATTATAAAGATTCCTCCTAACAAAACTTTAAGTTCATTTTAATTAAAAAAAAAAATTTTAGCAGCCAGTATATAAACTATAGCTAGATCTTAAAACAGTGATCTTTATATTACAATTTGATTACACATTACAGTTCTTTTTTTCAGGTACTTCAATTTTAGCTGTATTGTTAACATGCAGTGGTGAAAGATTGATGGCAACAGAAAATAAAACATATGATGTTAATATTAAACATAAAACTGAGATTAACTGATTCACAATTTTATAGAATTTCAAAATTTGTGTTAATGTTTTATAACCATCAACTACAAATAGCTCTCTTGTACACAGACACATGTCTTATGCATTCCAGCTTCCATCTAGTTGATAACTGATCATCATCATGTTCTAAGAAAGTCTAAACCACCTAAAAGGAACCTATCTATAGAAGAAAATGGGGCCTTGAAACAACTTCGCCTCATTCTACATGCTGATAAAGGAAATGCAACTGTAATTTTAGATACAGCGGATTATTCAAACAAAACAAATAAAAACATTTTAATTTCCCCCCAATTATCGAATCGTCAAGAATTTCATCATGACATCTTCGAAGAAGTCGCTGACTGAAAAATTAATATTGTTGTAAAGTCCGTGGGTTCAATTTAAAATTATAAAACTAATATTCACTTTCACTTTTCTAGAACTTTATTTACATTAAAACAGCTGATTCAAATACAATAACAATCCCATATACGCTAGTCGTCGCGGTATAACTGAACTGGCGATCGTGGCGTGCTTCCTTTATAACACCAGCGTCGAATTCTCCAGTAAAAATCATCATCACTCCTTCCGCTGCCGAGTATTTTCGAGAATCGTTTTTTTTATCTTAAAGCGTTTGTTGTCGTACTGAAATGAAACAGGGTCGGCTTTGGGTAAATTCCGTAACACTGCCCCCCCTTTAATTCTGATCGTCCCGATCAGAAACATCCCCTCCATGGTAGGGAGCGAGTCGATCTAAATGAACCACCTTCAATTTAGCGTTGGGGTTTCGACGGATCCGGTAGACGACGTCATTAAGTCTCTTGACCACCTCGTATGGACCAGCCCAGGCGATTGTAAGCTTTGGGGATTTACCCTTGCTCCGTTGGGGGTTGTACAGCCAGACTTTGTCCCTCTCCTGGAACCCGACTGAATTGACCTTGAGGTCGTATCGCGTCTTCATCCGGTCACTGGTGGCCAACATCTGCGTTCGGGCTAATTCGTGTATTGCAAGCATGTTATGTCGAAGCTGGTCGGCATAATCGTCGATGTCTTGGGGAGGTCCTTCGGGGGAGCCAAATGCCAAGTCGCATGGTAATCGCAGCTCCTTTCCGAATAGGACCCTGGCTGGGGTCAGGCCTGTACTATTATGTACAGCAGAGCGATATGACAACAGGAATAGGGGAATATGCTCATCCCAATCACGCTGGTTATTGCTGACGACCTTGGATAGGTGTTGTTTCAAAGTCCTGTTGAATCTTTCCACCATTCCGTCTGACTGTGGGTGTAATGGTGTTGTTCTCGTTTTCCCGATCCCCAACATCGTGCAGACCTTCTGGAATACATTCGATTCGAAGTTACGCCCCTGGTCTGAATGTAATTCCATCGGGACGCCAAACCTGCTGAATAGTTGTTCTACTAGCACCGTCGCTACCGTGGTTGCCTCTTGGTTGGGTATCGCATATGCCTCAGGCTATTTGCTGAAGTAATCCATTGCGACCAGAATGTATTTGTTCCCCCTCTCAGACTCGGAAAACGGACCGGCGACATCGATGGCGATTCTCTCAAATGGGACGCCCACATTGTACTGCTGCATTCTGCCCTTGATCCGGGTCTTCGGGCCCTTACTGGCGGCACAGGTGGCACATTTGCGGCACCAAGCTCTGACGTCTTCGAAGTAATTCACCCAGTAGTACCGCTGGCGAACTTTGTCTAGGGTTTTATTCATGCCCAGGTGGCCTCCGGTAATTCCATCATATACTTCGGTCAGGATGACTGGTACTTGGTTTCTCGTCCATCAGCGCTTTCCCAAACTCGCTTGAGCATTCAATTGTGTACTCTTAGAGAGTCTCACTGAGCCCATAACGATTTCAGCACGCCGGAGTATCTAGCTACCTTGTCCCATCGTGGCCTGGGTGCCCCTCTCATTTTGAGTGACAAGATTGGTTCGATGTCTGGATCAGCCATTTGGTCCTGGATGCACTGTTCCGCTGTCCAGCCTTCATTGGCCTGCACTTGGATCTGCCTGATCTCCATCAGGCATAACATCTTGCTGTTCCGTCTTCAGACAATGTCCGCATTCCGCTCTACAGGGTCTTCTGGATAGGGCATCGGCGTTATTGTGCAAACGGCCGGCACGGTGTTCCACCTTGAAGTCGTATTGCTGTAATTTCTCCATCCATCTTGCCAGTTGTCCTTCCGGTGTCTTCATGTCCGGCAGCCATTTGGGTACGGCATGATCTGTTCGGATTAAGAAATGACGACCATAGAGGTTTTTGTGGAAATGGTCAACAGCCCTTATTATTGCAAGAAGTTATATTCTGGTGACGCAATAATTTCTTTCCGGTTTAGAAAATCCACGTCTGTAATACTCGATCACCCTCTCTTCACCATCTTGCACCTGGGATAGGACTGCCCCCAAACCTGTGTTGCTGGCGTCGGTGTCTAAGATGAACTTGCCGGACTGTGTAGGAAAGGCTAGGATTGGGCTGGAACATAGTGCTGCCTTCAGCCGCCTGAATGATGTTTCGCAATCCTGATTCCAATGGAAGGTCTCTTTCTCCCTGGTCTGCCGATGTAGAGGGGCGGCGATGGTGGCAAATCCCTCAACAAAACGCCGGTAGTATGAACAGAGGCCCAAGAAGCTTCGGAGTTCATGTTTGTCTCTAGGAACGGGCCAATCACGGATGGCTTCTATCTTGTCTTCATTGGTGCGGATTCCTAACTCGGACACTATGTGGCCCAAAAACTCTACTTCTTTTTGGAACAAGGAACACTTCTTCGGATTGAGTCTCAGGTTGACATTATTAATTCTGGAGAATACTTCGTCCAGGTTCTTCAGATGGTCGTCGAATGTCTGACCCATGAATAGAATGTCGTCGAGGTATACTAAGCACGTCCTCCATATTAACCCTCTCAGTACATACTCCATTAACCTCTCAAATGTAGCGGGTGCATTACATAACCCAAAGGGCATGACCGTGAACTGAAACAGCCCTTTACTGGTGGAGAACGCTGTCTTCTCTCTGTCGTTTGCGTGTAAACCAACCTGCCAATATCCACTTTTTAGGTGTAGTGTGGAGAACCAACGGGAGCCTGCTAGTGTGGTCAAAGTGTCATCGATTCGGGGTAGTGGATAGCTGTCTTTCTTCGTGACGTCATTCAGCTTTCTATAATCTACACAAAATCGGGTGGTTCCATCCTTCTTTTTAACTAGCACGACGGGAGCAGACCATGGGCTGATAGATGGCTCAATAACTCCATTTTGTAACATGGACTCGATGTTTTCCTCGACTGCCTGTTGTTGCCCCAATGGTAGTCGTCTAGGTGGTATTCTGATGGGTTGAGCCTTTCCGGTATCTATTCGATGCCGGATGATGTTGGTGCGACCGCTGGTTCCATTTTTACTTTTAAAAATTTGCCAGCGCTTTGTGATAAATTGCTTGGCTTTCTTCTGGTTCTCTGGTGTCAACTGTGTCAAATGGTCAGCAAACTGTTGTAGGAACTCTTTATCGGGCCCTGTCTCCTTCACCGACGTCCGGTACTCTTCTTCGCAATTGATGATGGTCTCTACTGGCTCGAAACAAGCTATCTCTTGACCATTGGTAATTCTGATGTCGTTGTTGGTCAAATTCAGGACCCTGATTGGTATATCTCGTCCGGTTTTAACTATAGCCCGTCCAACTAAGTAGTCATGAGTTGAGTGTACGGGCTCCACCATTCCAACGCAGCTCCCAGGATTGCTGTCTAGCTGTCCATGAATAATCTGTTCCGTTCGACCGGGAATTCTAGCTGAAGACTTTGCCACAAATTTTATGGATGTGACTGAACTGTTGACGGGTCGTGTCAATACAAATTCCTCATTTAGGAACCGAAGAACATCATATCTCGGGTCGAACATAAATCCATGCTGGCTAATTAGGTCCATTCCCAGTATAAAATCGTCCTCAATATTCGCTACCAGAACCCTATGCCGGATCATGTTGTCCCCTATCTGTAGCACGACAACTGCCTCACACTGTATTGACATGGACTCGTCGGTGACTGTTCTGAGCTGGATATTATTGGTAACTGGCCGAATTTCTGATGCTCTCAAAACCCTGGACTTGGCAATGGACACAGCGGCGCCGGTATCGATGGTGATGGTAACTGCTTGCCCATTGATGGTGCCTCTGATGACTAGGCTGCCGCTATCTCGGCAAAATCCCCGGATGGATAACGTTTTGGGGGCTGGTGGAGGGTTAGTCAGCATTCGCCCCCTTATGCTGACTGGCTGATAGTCCCTGTACATGTGGCTGTTATGTTGGTTACCCCTGGTTGGTGATCGTTCAGGTGGCCTCATTCGACAATTACGTTGGACGTGTCCTGTCCGTCCGCAGCGGTAACATGCCCCTCTGGTGCCAGTTCTTTGTGACCGTTCTAATATTTTGTCCAGGCCAGCAAGCAGCGCTTGAAATGGTGACTCTGACTCTTCTTGGTTGAAGGAAAGTGCTCGGACCCTCGGCTTGGACATGTCCATGACGGCCTCTACTTCCAAAGCCCGAAGTAGAGCTTCATTACTTTTCTTGACGCCACTTAGTCTTAGATATCGTTGTACTTCCACATCTCTGATGCCGTTTATGAAACTCTGTGTGGCCAACTGGTCTTTCGTTTCCTCAGGCAGGTCTGGGTAGGACAAGTGAACTAACCGTCTAATCTCTGCTTCGAATTCTTGGAGGCTTTCACCGGATTTTTGCGTTTTTCAACTCAGTTGGACTTGGTATACCTGGCTCAAGGATTGATTGTCGTAGCGTTTGTCTAGGATGGCGATGATCTTGTCGAAATTTCATCATCGTCTGTTCATGGACTGGAATGCTTTGGAGGAGTTCTAGGGCCGGACCTCTTAGCGAAATTACCAGAGAAGTAGATTTTTCTTGATTATCCCATCCATTAGCTGTAGCCACTGTCTCAAATTGTCGTTTATACATGGGCCAAGATGAGCTGCCATCAAATGTGGGTGGTTTGCTAACGGAACCTTTGGTACTCATGGTGTTCTGGTATTTCCCTCGCTGTAGGTCCTGTTGCATTTTTTTGATTTCTGTTTCTACCTTGTTTTGGATGGCACTGATTTTATCTTGTACTTCACTTACTTCACTTTGTATCGTGTTTTTAATGGAACTGATTTCAAATTTCACCTGGCTCTGGATGGAATCGATGTCATCTACTTTGATTTCAAGAGTCTCCACATTACTTTTTAGGATCTTTATGTCGTCGTTTATTTCTTTTATGTCTGATTCAACTATTTGCATTCTTTCATTAACTGTTTCATTAACTTGCGATACTATTTGCCTTAGTTGTTCAAATTGCAATTGTCTTTTTTCTTCCGTTTTGCCTTGTTTTTCTTCAAATTTCGAGAACAATCCTTCAATTAAATTATGTTGTTCACTTTTCATCGTGGAAACTAGATTTTGTTGTTTTTCTTCCATCGTGGAAACAAGATTTTGTTGTTCGCTTTTCATCGTAGTGACAAGATTTTCTAATTCTATTTTACGTTTTTCATCAAAAGATTTTACTAACCTTTGTTGAATTTCTTCTTGATGTTGTTTTTCCTTCTTGTCACGTCTTTCCAGAATCTGTGCAATTTTTTCGTCCAGTCCCTCTGTAACCTGTTTGACTATTTTTTTGGTAGTTTCGTCCATACTACGGGTTTCCATAAATCAAATTGGGATTTTAACTGCACTTAATCCTTTACTTCTGATCACCAAATGTTGTAAAGTCCGTGGGTTCAATTTAAAATTATAAAACTAATATTCACTTTCACTTTTCTAGAACTTTATTTAAATTAAAACAGCTGATTCAAATACAATAACAATCCCATATACGCTAGTCGTCGCGGTATAACTGAACTGGCGATGGTGGCGTACTTCCTTTATAACACCAGCGTCGAATTCTCCAGTAAAAATCATCATCACTCCTTCCGCTGCCGAGTCTTTTCGAGAATCGTTTTTTTTTATCTTAAAGCGTTTGTGGTCGTACTGAAATGAAACAGGGTCGGCTTTGGGTAAATTCCGTAACAATATATTTGCCAGCAAAACCGTAAGCAGAAGAAAATATTTCATAATCCCATTTCCAAATGATCCTGACATTGTAAACGAAGTCCTTTTTGCATCAATATACAAACATCAAGATACTTTATCTCCATCTAAATCATACTGTGTCGAAAACAATCTCGATATTCCAATTTTAGAGATGCTCTCCTTGAACGATATCATAATGGGAAAAATAACTTGAACCGCGGCATTAACGAAACCGTCCGCCGTATTAAGGAAATGTACACCTGGCCAAGTTTCACAAAAGACATTGAAAATTTCGTTAAGAACTGCGAAATTTGTCAAAAAACTAAAGCGTGTCGCAAAAACCTAGACAATTCCCTTGGCATTACGGAAACGCCTAAAACACCGTTTGCGCGAATTAATATTGACATACTAGAAATAGCTAACAGACACTATATCTTATCTGTGAGAGACGAACTGGCAAAATACTCACAAGCTTATGCTTTGGCAGACAAATCAGCCAAATCAGTTGTAAATAGATCTTTTATTTTTCTATATGTAAGTCCAAATCGATTAATAATCGCAGGAAATACAGCGCTTTTAATGTTAGCTAAATTACAAAAATTGCGTTTTCGGCAATTTTTACATGCATGTTTGGACATGTTCGATCTTTTTTTTCACGTGCAGTCTTTGTGAACCCAAATAAGCCCCAACTAACCCGATGTGTCTTTTTTTCTTGTTTACATTAAAGAGGCCTTCAAACTGCGCGTATATTTTGAAAATAATTCGTCCTTTAGGAGCTAACAGGTACGAAACACGGCAGACCCGAGAAAATTGGAGCAAAACATCTTGTTTTCAGAAAATGAAAATCTAGTTTTTCCATTTTTAGCCACGCGGATCTCTTGCTATTTCGCTCAATTAAATTGAGCAATAACCCAATTTTCTAACCCCTTCGAGGAACAAGTTGACGGTCTATAAGCATAACGAGACTAACAGACAATATTAATCCTTTATAAGGCCTGGAAAACATACCATGTTTACCTGTAACCGAATTTGAAAACTGTTAGGTTGAAGTCTGCTCTGCTACAGTACTATAGTACAAATATGAAAAATTGTTGCCTTTATTTAAAAAAATTAAAATGTACTTAATAATTAATATTATAAAGAACCCAGCACTCTATTACGTTATAAGAAACTTCATATTTTACCAAAAAATGGACTAGATTATCCAAAAAATATCTGGAGAGGAAAAGTTGCATTTTATTTTTGCGTTTAGACAAAGAGAATTATAATGTCCTTGTTTTAGATGGATTGACGACATAAAAAGAAACCGGAAAATAATAATTTTCATGAACACGATTTTTGGTACTTCCATCTCTTTGTTGAATATTATAACTTTCGTACCTAAACTCCTCCAAACCTCTATAACATCTTAAACTGAAGCTTTTTTACTCTATTTTATGGATCTAGACAAAAAAACGTTCGAACATATTAGTATCTAAATGAATCAGAATAAGCCCTCACTTAAGCTCCTAAAGGACGAATTATTTTCAAAATATACGCCAAGTTTGAAGGCCTCGTTAATGTAAACAATAGAACAAAGACTAATTGGAGCTTATTTGGGTTTACAAAGACTGTACGTGAAAAAAAATCGAACATGTCCAAAAATACATGTGAAAATTGCCAAAAATGCAATTTTTTTAATTTAGCTAACATTAAAAGTGCTGTATCTCCTACGACTTTTGGATACTAAGTAACTATCTTTTGAGAAAGCCAAATATGATTTTGGCGAAACGTCAAGTAATCTTTCAAACGAATACAGACGAACGGATGTACACCGGAATAAATCATCAACCACATATTTCCATCCGTGAAACAGTATACACAAACATATATATATACATATGTTAAGTTTCGGCAGAGTCACATCTGCCCTCTTCAGGGCGGTTCGCATAGTTCTCGTAGCCTTCTGCTTTCGCTTCTAGTTACTCGAGTAACTAGAATTCGCGAAAACCACATTAACACATTTAGTGTCCGCGAAAACTTAAACTTGGATCAAATATTACTTTTTTCCCAAACCGTCCGCAGTAGGTCCTCAATTTTTTTTGCAAAAAAAATATGTTGATGTACTCTGCAAAAATAGACCTTCCTGAAAGTTTGAGCCTTTAAAATATTTTTTTCAATTTTTTACAAGCGTTTAAGCAGTCAAAAACAGGTATTTCTTAGCTATTTTTGGTCTTTTATTTTTGCATATGTAAGTCCAAATCGATTAACAGTCGTAGGAGATACAGCACTTTTAATGTTAGCTAAATTTAAAAAATTGCATTTTTGGCAATTTTCACATGCATTTTTGGGCATGTTCGATTTTTATTTCACGTACAGTCTTTGTAAACCCAAATAACCTCCAATTAGTCTTTGTTCGTCCTTTAGGAGCTTAAGTGAGGGCTTATTCTGATTCATTTAGATACTAATATGTTCGAACGTTTTTTGTCTAGATCCATAAAAAGAGTAAAAAAGCTTCAGTTTAAGATGTTGTAGAGGTTTGGAAGAGTTTAGGTACGAAAGTTATAATATTCAACAAAGAGATGGAAGTACCAAAAATCGTGTTCATGAAAATTATTATTTTCCGGTTTCTTTTTATGTCGTCAATCCATCTAAAACAAGTACATTATAATTTTATATAATCTTTGTATAAACGCAAAAATAAAATGCAACTTTTCCTCTCCAGATATTTTTTGGATAATCTAGTTCATTTTTTGGTAAAATATGAAGTTTCTTATAACGTAATAGAGTGCTGGGTTCTTTACAATATTAATTATTAAGTACATTTTACTTTTTTTTTAAATAAAGGCAACGTGAAAAAAAAAGATCGAACATGTCCAAACATGCATGTAAAAATTGCCGAAAACGCAATTTTTGTAATTTAGCTAACATTAAAAGCACTGTATCTCCTGCGATTTTTAATCGATTTGGACTTACATATAGAAAAATAAAAGATCTATTTACACAGTTTACAGAAAAAAATTTTGATATTAAAAATAATATTTTTTTACCTAAATTTCACCACTATAAAATCTTGGAAAAATGCGAGAAACTTCAAAAAACAGGCTTCTAGTTACAACAACATAGAATCTCAGGTTATCAATATTTTTTCTTTGTATAAAATTCTGTTAATTACTCATGAAAAAACCTTTCATTACATTAAAAAAAGTCCAAAATAGCTAAGAAATACCTGTTTTTGACGGTTTAAAAGCTTGTAAAAAGTTGAAAAAAATCTTTCAAAGGCTCAAACATTCAGGAAGGTCTATTTTATTCAAAACATAAAAATCAAAAATTAACACTTTTAAACATGGAAAAATAATTAAATGTAAATTGAAATTAAAACTAACTGGACAAAATAAGATATTATAATGACGACCGTGGGATCGCTCCGGTTGTATTTATGATTTAATAAAAGCTGAAGTCAGCAAAAAGATATTCACACGATGCGTTCCCACGTTAACATCGAAGTACCAGGAAGCTGTCAGCGTAATATGATACCGTTTCATCATACACGTGTGTACAATTCACACCTAACAACTCCCCCTTATAAAGAAAAGTTGATGTTACAACATCAACTTTTAAATCAAATTGGGCTGTCCATCTGGGATCCATCTTAAATAACAGACCTCAATTTTGGCACGAGTCTGGACAGTGGTTTTGGGAAGGTCCTTAGGTTGTATGAAGTGGAATTTTCATCCCTTGGTGGTTTCTTGACGTGTTTTATGATTTTAACTGAAATGTATGCAACAACAGTGATTATGATTATTGTAATCTTGGCGTATGTAAACCAGGATATATTTCTGTTTACAAATGGCTGGTTGATAAGGTAGTCTAAGTCCCTGGAGTATTGATCTAACTTATGGCTCGCTATAGAGAGTTCTTCCATATTCAAGTCGTCCAGCTTTAGAGGCTTGAGTTCTGGAATATCTAGTTTTTCGGGGTGAGAACAGTTGTAAGGGATTAATACAGGATATGAATTGTCGGAAATGTTTATAAGTTTTTGAGGTTCCGCTTGTATGTTTGTGATTCCCACGAAAGCCCTGCAGTCTGATTGTAAGCGAATAAGGGTGTTGTTTGTTAAAACTATTGTCTTAGTATCTATTCCCGCACAATTAATTGTCACATGTAAGGGCTCGGACACTATAACAATCGTGTTAGTTTCTAGTCTCTGAACATTGTATCCTTCACTGAATACAACGGAGCTTTGGAAACTTTCCGGTACACTACGGATGTTCTTCAGAAGTTGAGCTTCCCAGGGTGCGTTGGACTCGATGGGGTTGGCATATAACTCAGAACACAGTTTTTGTTGTGGAGTTAGTGGCTTGCATACACTCAATCAAGTCCTTAATGTGTATGTACATTAGAGAATCATCGTTTCGCGCGATATATTTTTGGGTGAATGAAAGAATATGATGAAAACTAGTTCTGTGGTAGGCGGTGTAGAGTTGTTGCTCTACAAGAGGAATTTTCAAAATAAAGACTAAATCTGAATTGGGCGACACTTGAATATCTGACGGGTAACGGTAGATTGTTTTGACAAGATTTTGCGAAATTTCCTGTAGTGACTTTATCAAATGATCAGGTGTGATTATTGAAGAATGAATTATTTTTCAGCGAGCAAATGTTATGGAATTTAAAATATCATTGAGGTTATCCTCAAGAAATAAATAGCTTGCCATTAATTTTTCGCATATTTCCAAAAATGACTGTTTTGCTTGGATAAGGGCTATTTTGTCGGTTGCTTCGTCAATTTGGAGTTTCTGAAAGGTTTCATTAAAAGTTTTTATAATAGAAGTAGTTACGCTTGTTTTAGGAGATTCTCTACTTGTAGTTATCCCTGGTTAAGTTTGTTGATACTATCTGTGAAAAATGCACCATCGGTGGCGTCAAGGTTTCCAGAGATGGCTTTAAAGATAGTTCCTACACCGTTAATTAGTCCTTTTTTAGTGTCCATGAATATTTCCGAGAATTTAGTTTTAATTGAATTTGAAATTTGGGTTAAGAGACTGATGTGAATTTGGACATCAATGCGGAATGCACTTGTGTCATGAAATTTGAAACCTGGCATGGGATCGACAGTGTTTTCTAATGTTTTGAGGATTCTGGTGTTGCTTTCAAAGATCTCTTCAAGTATTGTGAAGTTACGATGAACTAGTATGTCCATTTATAGTTGGAAAGGCTCGGTAACCATAACTAACCACACGTTGGTTTCGAGTTTTTGAACGTGGTACCCTTGAGCAGAAATCACGGCACTGTGACAATTGTCCGGCACTTTTTTTAAATTTCTTAAAAGTTGGGCCTCGCACAAAGCATTTGAGTCTATCGGATACGCATAGAGTTCGGAACACAAAATATTTTTACTTGTTCAACGGTTTGCACGCACTAAGGTCTTTTATCGGAATATACAGTAAGGAATCGTCGTTTTTTGCTATATATTTATGAGTGAATGAAAGTACATGGTATAACCCAGTTCTATCATCATAGATGGGGATTGGGTATAAGCGGAGAGCAGTAAATGATTGCTGTTCAATAAGTGGAATTCTGAGTATAAAAACAAGGTCGGAATCTGTTTGAAAAGCTTCTAATTCTGTAATTTCTAAGTATCGTGCAATACTTGAATATTTGACGGGCAAACGTAAATTATTTTTCACGAGATTCTGTGATATTTCCTGTAAGGCGGCTATGAAATGTTCGGGAGTTAAAATTGAGGTATGGATAATTTTTAGACGGGCAAAAGTTATGGAATTCAGAACATCATTTAAGTTGTCTTCTAGAAAGAGATAATTTTCCATTAGGTTTTCCGTCATTTCTAGAAATAAAAGTTTTGTTTCCACGTACGCCCTTTTGTCGTTAACTTTACGAATCATATTTTCCATTTTTCGAATATTTTCGTTAAATATTTTCTCGTCGACCTGAATGCGTTGAATAGTTTCGTTAAAGTTCTTTATAACTGAGGTGGTTACGCTGATTTGGTTTTTCAAAAGGTTTTCGATCTGCAGTTGTCCTTTGTTTAAACTATTTATACTGTTGGTGAAGTACTCGCCGTCGGTGGCGTCTAAGTTACCAGTTATGGCTTTGAAAATTGATCCGGCGCCATCGATTAGTCCAGGTTTATACCTTCGGGTGTCCAAGTGGATTTCAGTGAATTTTTTTTGACAGACTTTGAGATTTGGTTAAGTAAGTTGATGTGTGATTGAACGTCAGCACGGAATACGTTGGTTGGGTGGACGTTAGTTTTTAGTGATAAAGTTAGTGCATCGAGAATTCTGTCGTTGGTAGTGAAAGCTTGTTCTAGAGCGCAGAGATTTCTATGAACTAGAAGAGTCAATTTGTGATTTGACAGGGCTATACGTGATTCTTCATGATAATAAATCCCTAGGGTGTTATTGATTGGCTTTATTTCAAATTGGGATGCTGCCGATCCGAACAGCAGGATGACCCTGTAAAGAAATCAGTCTTCTGTGAAAGGTTTCATACGGTCAAAGTTTACTTTGGTTTTTTGGTTAGTAGGAGAATTTAGTAAAGTAGCTGAGTTTGTGTGTACTCCTACTATTTGAAAGGGGCCATAAATTTGTTTTGTAGTTTATCTTTGAACTGAGATTCGCGTACGTTACTTGTCACCTACTTGATAATTTCGGGTTTTGTCCGAAACATGTTTATCGAATCGAATTTTGGCTTTCTGTTTTTGAGTATCAGTTCTTTCGCGTGCTATTTTGTAGTACTGTGAAATACGGTTAAGTCTCTGATGTATTTAGAAATCAAGTCCTTTTCGTTATAGAGGGTTTCAGGTGGTCGGCTAGACGTGTGTTCGAAAACAAGTTCATAGGGTGTGAACCCATGAGTTTTGTTAGCGGAGTTGTTGTAAGTTATAATTGCGTATGGCAGAATATTGAAGGGGTGTTCGTCAGGGTGCTCGGCTTTATGAATACGGATCATATCTAACAAGCGTGAATGAAAACGCTCTAATGAGCCGTCAGATTGGGGGTGTCCTACACTAGAGTAGGAAAGTTTAATATCGAAAAATTTGCAAAGGTCTTTGACCGTAGTCGCAGTGTATTCTCAGAAGTGTTGGAAAAACACCAAGAGTGTACTAACGACAGTTTTAGCGGACTTGTCGCCAATCGGGTAGGCATGGGGATATTTAGTTAATTCGTCTCGGATAGTAAGGGCATAATTTTTGCTAGGAACTTCGAGAATGTCGATATTTATCCTTTCAAAAGGGGTTCTTGGAGTTTCGGTTACTACTAAGGGGTTCTCAAGGTTTTTTCGGAAAGCTTTAGTTGTCTGACAGATTTGACAGTTTCTGATGAAATTTTCTACGTCTTTTGTAATACCTTGTCAGTTATACTTTTCTTTAATTCGTCTAATAGTTTCGTTGATCCCTCTGTGTATGTTGTTTTTACCGTTATGGAATTGATCTAGTATTATTGGCACTTGATCTCTTCCTACGGTTTTTCTTATGTTCTAACAGACTTTCCACTTTATGCCTGTTTCTGCGAATATAAACGAAAGCATTTCGAGTATAGGTAGGTCTAAGTTATTTTCAACGCAGTATAGTTCAGAGTCAGTTAGAAGGTCTTTGCTCTTGTAAATTGAGGCAAATAATACCTCGTTCACAGTGTCGAAATCAGTCGGTAGGGGAATAATGTAATATCGTCTTTTTCAAACGCTTTTACTATTGAAAATATTGTTTTTGAATTGCTCGAAGTTGGCGTTCTCTTCGAAGATATCCTCAAGAATTTGGTTATGAAAATCTTTTAAATTGACGGATTGAAAGAAAACTAAGATGTTTTTGTTTTCTCTATTAAGGAGTTGACAGTTGGAGTACTGAATTTTACTATAGTCGATAAGTGAGACGGTCTTATACCGTTCTACGAATGTCCGAAATTCTGTAAAAATTGAGTTGTCCTCGTCGTCTGTTTCAAGTTGTTCTGTATCACTGTTTTCGTTTGTTGGAGTTTGGTATTTGATTGGAAGGTCATACATTCATCAAAATGGTTGATTCGAATGCGTGAAAGGGCGTCTGCGTTCTTATTTACTTTTCCCGGTTTGTATATAATTTCATAATCGTACTCCTCGAGTTTGAGGCGCCATCTGGCAAGTCTACTACCTGGATCTTTAATAGAAAAGAGCCAGGTTAACGGGCGGTGGTCGGTCAGAAGTTTAAACTTTCGTCCAAAAATTATTGGCCTGATGTGTTTAACGGCCCAAAAAATAGCCAGAAGTTCATGCTCTATAGTGGAGTATCGGGTCTCAGCTTTGCAGAGGGTCCTACATGCGTATCCAATTGGCAGATCTTTGCCTATTAGTCCCTGTGAAAGCACAGCGCCGATTCAAATACGCTAGCGTCAGTTGTCAAAATAAAGGGCTCATTGAAGTCGGGATAAATTAAAATGGGTGTCGAAGTGAGGGCTTGCTTTAATTCATTGAAAGAATTAACGCATTCAGAACTGAAATAGAATGAAACATCTTTTTGGAGCAATTTTGTTAGTGGTTTTGAAATTTTAGCAAAATTGGGTATGAATCGACGATAATACCCGGCTAATCCCAGAAAGGATTTGATATCTTTTTGATTTTGGGGCTGAGGAAATTTTAATATGCATTCTACCTTTGATGGATTCGGTTTAACTCCATCTTTGGTAAGCAGATGTCCGAGATAGGCAACTTCTTTGCGAAGAAATTCGCACCTGTCGGGTTGGATTTTGAGGTTTGCCTTTCGTAGACGTTTAAAAACATCAGTAAGACGAGACAAATGTTCGTTGATAGTGGGAGAGTATACGATTATGTCGTTCATATAGAAGAGACAACGTTCGTTTTGAATTCCTAAAAGAATGTTGTCCATAACCCTCTGGAATGTTGAAGGAGCATTCTTTAGACCAAAGGGCATCCTTACGAATTCGTAGTGCCCATTCTCAAGGCTAAACGCGGTTTTGGAAAATGTCTTTTGGGTCAATCTCAATCTGATGGAATCCTGAAGCGAGGTCAAGTGTTGTGAAATATTGGCATTTTCCAAGTTGATCTAATAAGTCCGAAATGTTAGGGAGAGGATATTTGTCATCGACCGTTAGTTCGTTGAGTTTTCGATAGTCAACTACAACTCGTCATTTTTGCTTTCCTGAAGCGTCCAGTTTTTTCGGTACTACCCATACAGGGGAGGACCAGGGCGAGTTTGAATGGCGTATAATACCTTCGTCTAGCATTTTCGATACCTGGGATTTACCTTCCTCTTTATGTATCTGAGGGTAGCGATAAGATTTCGTAAAAACTGGACTAGAGTTGTTAGTTTCGATGGTATGTTTAATTTCGTTGGTGAATGACAGATTGTCTCCTTCGAGATAAAATATGTCAGAGTAGTCAAGACATAGTTGCGATATTAAGTCGGATTCTTCTTCATTTAAGTGGTCAAGTCGAAGTTGATTGAAAATTTGCTCTTGTCGTTCTAGTATGTTGTTGTCTGTTGGTTGGGTTTGTGAAATAGAATTCACACTGAACTGTTGTAAAGGCTCAAGTTTAATGTCAGTAAAATTTATAGTTTTAGGGATGGCATTTGCATTTAATACGGATGTCAGAAATTGGCCATTACTATCGACTTTTACTAGAGCAATCGGAAGATCGACTTTTTCAATTTCTATGCCTGCTAATAAGGCGTCTGTATCTCTAAGGTTGCAAGTAAGTTTGCTCTGTACGTGGTCGAATGGAAATTGTGTTGACGGGGTTACATGAAAAGTTTTTAGGGGTGTCTTTACTGATCAAATCATCTGTTACTTTATATAACGGAAGTGTTTTGAAGTTGGTTACTAATTGCCTTTTATGGAAATCGACGATGCAATTATAATGATCGAGGAAATCGGAACCTAACAATCCGTCGAACTCGATATCGATATTACAAATGTAAACCTTATGAGGATCATTGATATTGAACAGGACGAGACTCGATTCGTGGATATGAATTTACTCGTTAGTTATTCCCTGGATGACGACATTTTCTTGGAACCTTTCCCTGAAGCGTTTGCAAGTTTCGGGCTTAAAAATAGAGAGTCCTGCACCGGTGTCCACAAGAATTTTGTAGGTGTTGGATGCATCGGTGATGTAATATAAGTTCTTTGAGTTTACGGACAAGAGGGGTCTTACAGAAATCTCTGTTCGGGGATATTCAGATTGGGGTCGAAGCTGTCTAAATTCAAGGTTTGAATGTGGGTTTGAAGGTCTGACATATCCGGGGGTTCTGTTTGAGGGGTAGTGTCCTGAGAATTTGTAGGAGAAATTTCGTCATAGTTTTGAGAGTAATTTTCGCTTTCGAAGTCAGTGCTAAAGTAATCGTTAAAGTCATTCTGGGAATTGTCGTTGGAATAATAATCGTTATAGTCGAAATCTGTGTATTGGTACTGGTTGGGTGTTGGGTTCGAATAAGCCTGTTCACTTCTGTGATTTTCGAACTCATGATTATTTAGGTGATGAGTACGTTGTTGGCGGTAAAAATTAGGGTTCGGTTTAAATTTGTCCGTATTTGAGGGTTGATTACTTGTTGATGGGCGTTGTTGTTGGAAACTAATATTGGGAGGAAAGTTTGTTTGACGAGGTTGCTGGTAATTTTGTTGGTTGGAATGTTGGGCGAATGGAGGGCGAGGTTTGCCCAAAACTTTGATTTTGTCCAAAGCTTTGGTTTTGTTGGAATTGCCTCGATCTAGTGATGCATTCATTAACTGAATGGCCCATTCTCTTACAGAATGTACAGTGTTTTGGAGGTGGCAATTGATTGGGTCTTCTAAAGGTCGGAGTTGTATTTTTGAAGTTAGAGAATTTTTGAGTTTCGAGATGATTTAATTGAATTTCTCTTTTAATTCTAGAGATCGCGGTTAAGATATCTTTTGGGTCGCTTGCTCGAATTAATTGTCCCATTTTTGGCTCTAAGCCTGTAAGCAGGCTATTTAGTGCCATGGGTTCAATTAAATCTATTTGGGCTTGTTTTTCTTTGGAAGTTATATTTTGTTTTGTGACTGCGGCCAACATTTTTGCCTGATGGGTCTGAATTCTGGTTGAGAAAGTTAAGGGTGATTCGGATGGTAATTGTTTCATTCGTTGGAGATCCTGAATGAGTGCCGATAGGTCTCGAGGGTCTCCGAAGTAGTTTTCGAGAAGAGTAATGATTTCAGTCAACAGACTAGGGTTTCGTGATTTTATTAATTCCGCTGCCCTGCCACGGAGTTTATTTTTTATGTGGAGTATAAGTAGGACCTGTTGGTTATCGGTCGCCATACTGTGGGCGGTGTTACATGACGTAATAAATGTATTTAAAAAGATATATTAAAGGTATTGATGTAAAATGTTTAAAATATTTAAGGAATATTAATGGATTTGATGATAGAAATGGTGATTAAGTGTATTAATAAATGGAAATAATAAAATAATAATAACGTAATCCTTACAATATAATTCCTGGCATGGACTGTTCTGTAAGTTGACTGCACTGGTTAGCCGTTGCGTGTTCCTGGTGCTAGCTCGCTTCCAGTTGTGTCTCCAGAAAGAGGTTGATTGTCCCTTGAAGGTTTGGAAACCACAACGACTAGTTAGAATTCTCGTCTTCTAGTCGTTGTGGAACAATCCTACTGACTGCGCCAATTTTATATCTTCACAAACTAAAATGTTTTTTAAAAAAATATATTTTTATTTAAAACACAAATTAAATATTTTTACTTGAAAGTTACGTTAAACAATATAAATGAAATAAATGAAAGCGATACACTTAATGACGCTCACAGCCATCGCATGTGCATTTATAAGCTACGTGTTGCATTCTCAGCAGTCAGCAGTTTTACATGTGCGATGGGCATTTGCGTATTTCCTGGGAATTGCTATATCGTGTAATATGACACCATGTGAACGACTCATTTGACCGGTTACACGGTGTTGTCATATTAATATTCTAAGTATTGTTTACGGCGTATATATAATATATATATATATATATATATATATATATATATATATATATATAGTGTGTGACGGGTATTCATCCGATATCTGGTGCAAACCCGAGGCTGGCGGCTGCCTTTAATGGGAATTCCTCGAATTCCCTTGAAGCTTCAAGAACACATGAAGGAAGTTTCCCGATGGCCCGTTGAACTTCTAGACAATTCCGGGAATAATATATAAATACGGAGAGCGGGCAGAAACATTCCTTCAGTATTCGAAGGTCGTATAGTTAAGTAGTGGAAATAAATTAGAGTGTGTTGGACTGTGTTTTTAAATAAATCCAAGAACTGAACTGAACCCGACTCTGAAAATAAAAACATTACAATAGTCTTGTAAAATAAATAGAGGCGGGTTTTATCATTTTGTGAAAATTCAGTAAGGGGATTTTGCTGACTAGAAATGGAATTGCCAATCTCTCGTTTGCTGTAGCCGTTGTTTAGTAGGCTACCCTCAACCCAAGCTATTATATGCCGGTTTAGGTATATAAATAAATTAATTCCAACAAATGACGCTGACCAAATCCGGAAAAAAGCAAAATCAGCTATGACTCTGGCCTCGAAAACCTCCGTTCTCATGTTTACTTCTACAAGTTAAGCCCTGATTGGTAAAAATTGTACAAATAGAAAAGAGAAAATCACTGAAAATTTTCTTGAAGAATAGACATTATAGGGTTCCTTTTTTAGTAAAATACCTCCAGTTCTAAAGAATATAAATCTTAAAAGATATATGTGAACTGAAAACATGTATCACCACCAATTAACTAGAGATGACGAATAGCGCTATTTTATGTTTGATATGGAATTTTACTGGTTTAACTTTTTTCGATGAAATGTTCACTGATATACTAACACTGTCATCACCCGTTTTCTTTGGTGCTCTTATACAACTGTACCCAACCATATCACTATTATTATAAAACAAAGTCCTCCGCTGCGTCTGTCTGGCTGTTCGCGATAAACTCAAAAGCCACCGCACCGAATTTCATGCTGTTTTCACCAAGGATAGAGTGGTTCTCGAGGAAGATTTCAGTACATAATTTGTTAAGTTTTTTATATAAATTGGCTGAAATATAACGATATTTGTTAGAGATGTCGGAAAAAACGAAGGAAACGCTGCCTAAACCCTTTGAGATATAACAAAATAATGTATGGTGGAATTGTGTATCTTATATAGGTCTACAAAAAAGTCCTGAATGGCATATGTCTATCTCTTAAGGAAAACATGCTATACTAATTTTAATACTTAAAAAAATGGGCACTTATAAAGCGTTCATTGGAACGTTATTTAGATAAATACGGTATTAATCCTTATGATTTTAAATACGTTAGTTGGCTTGAGCATTTCATGAAGAATATTTTCCCTGTACAGCATGCAGATTAAATGAATACCTTAGGAGACATAGCAAAATCAAAATATGTAACACGAAACGAAATAAATTTCCTGTCGTTATGCGCCGCGCGTCCGAGCCGAAGATGTTACTACACAATGTAAAAGGCCTTATTTCTGTCAGTAGTCTTTGTATTAGAGTGTAGAAGTAAGAAAATTTTGTAAAATTGAACTCTGAAAATAAAGATATAATAATTTCAGTAGTTTTCAAGGGATAACTTATGAAATATTTCAAGGACTTTATAAAGCAATGGGTCTGTTCGAAGACGACTCTCATTGGAAAAGTAAGCTCCCTTATACTGTTCAGCTAAATCTATACACATTTATTTACCATCATGATATCCTTCCGTCAAGTTACCGACCCACATCTACTTTGGCAAAATGATCGCCAAATCATGGCTGAAGATTTCTGTGTGCATGCATATGCATCACAGACGTCAAGAATAGTCATTAAATAATTTTTATTCAACTATTTTATCAAGCTTTATATGAACTGAATAAACAAGTGGAATCTTTGTCAGGAAAATCTATAAAAGTTTTTGATTCACCTTACCATTAAATTTCAATTTAATTGCAACAATCAATACAGAGTATTTACGAGAAACTAACTATAACCATTTGAGACTTTACAAGTCATTCAAGATGAATGTCCCTTGAATGCTGAACAAAAAAATTATTACCTAATATTGTCCTCAAATAGTAATGAAGGCAAAATGTTTTTTTTAGATTTCCCGGGAGGTACAGGTAAAACCTTTTTAATAAATTTATTATTAGCAAAAGTATGATCCGACAAAAACATTGCCCTAGCTGCCACACTTTTGGAAAGTGGGCAAACCGCCCATTCCACATTCAAACTGACATTAAAAATATGTAGTGATGACATCACTAGCATTTGCAATATTTATAAACGGAGTAGTGCCGGAAAATTAATGAGGGATTGCAGTGTGATTATTTGGAATGAGGCTTCTATGTCTCATAAAGCTTCAGTTGAGGCACTAGTCAGGATCTAGAGATTTCCATCAAATTTTGCCAGTTATACCTAGGGGAACGTGAGCAGATGAAGTCATGCATCGCTTCAAAAGATCGCATCTTTCTGACATATAACGAAATGTGGATAATAGGCAATTTCGTAACGACTTGCTCCAAACAGGAAACGGTGAATTTCAAGCAAGAAATGTCCATCTAAATTTTAACAATATTTGTGTTTTGGTACAAAATGTGGAAGAAGTTCTTGGACAATTTTATCCCGATATTAGTAACATATCCTCTAAGACACTAAATTAGTTTCAAATTAATATTAAAAGTAGGTGCTCCTATTATATTACTCAGAAATTTGAGTCCAATGAAACTGTGCAACGGTACAAGATTCAAAGAAGTCAATTTAATTCTTTTATAGGGTTCCGTATATACAATATACGGATACCCTTATAATATCACTCAGGATTTCTGCCTCTGTCACATCACAGCCATTTTCTCCTAAACTGCTGGACGGAAGAGGTTGAAATTTGGTATCAATGTATATTTTGGTGACCCAATCAGGACTACATATCGTAAAAGAAAAAAATTTGATTTTAGGGGTACTTCTGGGGGGAAAAACTAAAGAAATCGACCGTCCCCCCCCTGATCTCCGAAACTACTGAGCCTAAAATTTTGAAAAAATAGGAAATATAGAGCGTTGCCCGAACTTTACAGGAAAATTAAGGAGAAAACATTCATATTAATTTTGGGGGGCAAATTATAGAATTAAATAAAAATTTTAAAATGCAAAAATTTTCAAACGCATCATGTAATATATCAAATGAAAGGTCTCATTCTGAGGAACACAAATATATTTTTTTCTTATTTAAAAAAAATTATTTAAAAAGATATTAACGAAAATATACCAAAATTTACCCATTCCCCCCCCTTATCTCCGAAACTATAAAACGTAAAGTTTTGAAAAAAAATAGATTTATAGGTTCTGACCTGAAGTTTACTGGAAAAATAAGGAGAAACCTCTACTTTTAATTTTGGGGGGCCAATTACAGAATTAAATGGAAAATATAAAATTAAAATTGTTTCTAACCTATCATGTTATATATCAAGTGAAAGGGCTCATTACGACGAAAACAAATATATGTTTTTATATATTTTTAAAATAAATTAATTAAAAGATATTAACAAAAATATAAAAAAATTACCCATTCCCCCCCCCCTTATCTCCGAAACCATAAGCTCGAAAATTTTGAAAAAAATGGAGGTGTAGCCGCTCACCTGAACTTTACTGGAAAAATAAGGAGAAACCCCTAATATTTATTTGGGGGAGGAATTATAGAATTAAATGGAAAATATAAAATTAAAATTGTTTCTAACCCAACATGTTATATATCAAATAAAAGGGCTCATGATGAAGAAAACAAATATATTTTTTCCATATTTATAAAATAAATTAATTAAAAGATATTAACAAAAATATAAAAAAATTTACCCATTCCCCTCCTTATCCCGAAACCATAAACAGAAAAATTTTGAAAAACTGGAAGTATAGCCCCTCACCTGAACTTTACTGGAACAATAAGAAGAAACCCCTAATATTCATTTTGGGGGGCCAATTATAGAATTAAATGGAAAATAAAAAATTATAATTGTTTCTAACGGGTAATGTAATATATCAATTCCCAGGGCTCATTATGACGAATACAAATATATTTTTTTAATATTTTTAAAATGAATATTTTAAAATATATTAAAAAAATATTTTAAAAAAAATACCCATTTTCCCCGTTATTCCCCAAACTCTAAGACCTATTTTTTTTTGTCTATCTACAGAGCCTCAAAACGCAGACAGCAGATTATAAAGGCATCTCTGAAAGTTTATTAGTAAAATAAAACTCTAATGTTACTTTTTGGGGGCCAAATTAGAAAATTAAATACATATGTGTTGTGATAAAAATCAAGCGAATCCTAAAGCAGATAAAATAAACAGTCTATGTGTGGAAAATCAAAGTGTATATTTTTTATAAATTTAAAACGCTTCCTTTAAAAGATATAAGGGTAAATAAATTCCCTGCTTGTCTGAAACTGGAATATTCGAATCTTGAAGGTGGCACTTGACCAAATTATTTTTCTGATCGAATGTATCATATGGTGAAACTGTTTTTATACCAAGAATTGCCTTTCCAATTTAACCGGCTACAATGTCCCGTAAAATCACAATTAATAAAGTAATATATTGTAGGGTTAAACACTAAAAGTTGCTGAAGTCAAGGCCGTAGCCAGGAAATTTTTTCCAAGTGGGTTGGATAATTTTTTCTGGGGCTTGGATAATTTTTTGATTGGTGATGGACTGATTAAGTATTCACGTATTTCCAGGATATATAAAATTGAATAAACAATTATGAAAAAGATTATTAAGGGGTTAAAATTTAATCTTGAAACCAAAAATTCCAAAATTTCGGTGAGTGTTTGAACTGCCGCTGGTTACGGGCTTGGCGGGAGTAGACTTAAACACACAGTACTTTTCGCACAGGCAATTGTATGTTGCGGGTTGCCCTATCACGTGTTACTTTGAAACAATATTTGTTCGTTTTAAACGTGATCAGGTTATTAATGTCGTATACAAAGTATACTTAGAAACTAATTTAAATGTTTTCTGTTTTGTTAAATAATTGGCACTCAAAAAATAATCTAAATTAATATTATGTATAAGGAGGAAAGATGATTGATTTTTTGTTTGTTACGATTTCACTCAAAAACTACTCAATCAATTTTACCGTAAGTTGCATCTCCTCCGAGTAACATAGAGTATTTTATATTTTCTGTAAACAACCCGTGCGAAGCTGGGAAGGGTTGCTAGTATTATATATTAACAAATACAACATGATGTCTCAAAATCATGAATACTCACCTCTTCGCTCCCTGCGCTCCATTTTTCCGTCGAAGCGGCTGTAAAAAGGGAAAATCCGATTAAAAAATTCATAAATAAAAGCAGAAAAAGGCGGTTGTTAAATCCGCATAAAAAATCCGTACGGTTTATGGCAAACATTAGGAACGTATTTGACCCACTTGTTTATGTGCTTCTCTCGAGGGAGAAGAAAATTAATCGGGCCCAATTATGCTCGTAATAGAGTTGTTCGTTTAATAGTAATTGAACAGAAATTCCCAAGAGGAAAACGCCGTTTAGGAATTATTCCGAGAATTCCTAGGTTGGTCATAGTATCAACACTTTTCTGGGATTTGTACTGAAGGTCTGATGATTTTAATTATGAGAAATTCGTTAAAAAGGGACGCTATAATTAGTTCTGTTGCAAACTGCAAACTTAATTTTATTATGTCGTCAATTTCTATTATAATCTAAAACTATTTTAACATTGCACATAATAACATAAGATGATCTTCCCTATGATGTGATAATTTCCCATTGAGACTCTGATCAAATCAATCTGCCGTTTCCTCATAAATTTCACTGTTTATCTGGATTATTGCAGTCTCGTGTTTGTAGATGGGTTTTTTCACTTTGATTTGCAAAGTATTGCTGAAAGTTCTTTCTGTGTAAGATGCAATAGGAAATCAGTATAAACACATAATTGATTGATAGTAAATAAATACATATTGCCAGGCATTATTCATTATTCATTAACAAATAATCTCAACCCCACTACTCCAGTCTCAAGCATGGAGCCTCTTCCAGACATGAGGTGTGAAAAAAGAGAGTATGGAGGACCGACATCTTTACTAGGATAAAAACCACGACAAGGAAGGCGCATAAGAAGGACGGCTATTCCACTGTTCTGGTATCTGTCTGGTTCTTAGGCATTGCGTATATATTGTTAAGAAATTACCAAAGCCGACCCTGTTTCATTTCAATACGACAACAATCGCTTTGAGATAAAAAAAATGGTTCTCGGAAAGACTCGGCACTTGTAGGAGTGATGATGATTTTTGCGAGAATTTTCTATGCTGGTTTTATAAAGGAAGCAGGCCACGATTGCGAGTTCAGTTGGTGGAGCGAAGAGCTTATATGTAAAATTGTTATTGTGACATTTGAATCAGCTGTTGTATATTCGATGTAAATAAAAGTTCGAGAAAAGTGAAAGTGAATATTAGTATTATAATTTTAAATTGAACCCACGGACTATATAGCAATTTGGTGATCAGAAGTAAAGGATTAAGTGCAGTTAAAATCGTAATTTGATTTATGGAAACCCGAAGAATGGAAAAAATGGACGAAACTACCAAAAAAATAGTCAAGCAGGTTACGGAGGGACTAGACGAAAAAATAGTCCAGATTCTAGAAAAAAGTGACAAGAAGGAGAAACAACATCAAGAAGAAATGCAACAAAAGTTAGTAAAGTCTTTTGATGAAAAACGTAAAATAGAATTAGAAAATCTTGTCACTACGATGGAAGAAAAAAAAACAAAATCTAGTTTCCACGATGAAAAGTGAACAACATAATTTAAATGAAGGATTGTTCTCGAAATTTGTAGAAAAACAAGATCAAACCGAATTAAAACGACAAAATGAATTCAAGATATTTGAAGAAAAACAAGGCAAAACGGAAGAAAAAAGACAATTGCAATTTGAACAATTAATGCAAATAGTATCGCAAGTAATTAAAACAGTTAATGAAAGAATACAAATAGTTGAATCAGACATAAAAGAAATAAACGACGACATAAAGATCCTAAAAAGTAATGTGGAGACTCTTGAAATCAAAGTAGATGACATCTATTCCATCCAGAGCCAGGTGAAATTTAAAATCAGTTCCATTAAAAACACGGGTCAAAGTGAACTAAGTGAAGTACAAGATAAAATCAGTGCCATCCAAAACAAGGTAAAAACAGAAATCAAAAAAATGCAGCAGGACTTACAGCGAGAAAATACCAGCACACCGTGAGTACCAAAGGTTCCTTTAGTAAACCACCCACATTCGATGGCAGTTCATCTTGGCCCATGTATAAACGGCAATTTGAAGCCGTAGCTACAGCTAATAGATGGGATAATCAAGAAAAATCTACTTCTCTGGTAATTTCGTCAAGAGGTCCGGCCCTAGAACTCCTCCAAAGCATTCCAGTCGAGGAACAAGGCAATTTCCACAAGATCATCGCCATCCTGGATAAGCGATACAACAGTCAATCCTTGGGTCAGGTATACCAAGTCCAAGTGAGATGAAAAACGCAAAAATCCGGTGAAAGCCCCAAGAATTCGAAGCAGAGATTAGACGGTTAGTACACTTGTCCTACCCAGACCTGCCAGAGGAAACGAAAGACCAGTTGGCCACGCAGAGTTTCATCAACGGCATCAGAGATGTGGAAGTACAGCGAAATCTAAGACTAAGTGGGGTCAAAAAAAGTAATGAAGCTCTACTTCGGGCTTTGGAAGTAGAGGCCGTCATGAACATGTCCAAGCCGAGGGTCCGAGCAGTTTCCTTTAACCCGGAAGAGTCAGAGTCACCATTTCAAACGCTGCTGGCTGGTCTGAACAAAATATTAGAACGGTCACAAAGAACTGGCACTAGAGGGGCACGTTACCGCTGCGGACAGACAGGACACTTCCAACGTGACTGCCGAGTAAGGCTACCGGAACGATCACCAACCAGTGGTAGCCAACAAACCGACCTTACAACAAGGGAAACTCCAACCAGTCAGCATAAGGGGACGAATGCTGACTCACCCTCCACCAGCCCCCAGAACATTATCCATCCGGGGATTTTGCCGAGATAGCGGCAGCCTAGTCATCAGAGGCACCATCAATGGGCGAGCAGTTACCGTCCCCATCGACACCGGCGCCGCTGCGTCCATTCCCAAGTCCAGGGTTTTGAGAGCATCAGAAATTCGGCCAGTTACCAATAACATCCAGCTCAGAACAGTCACCGGCGAGTCCATGTCAATACAGGGTGAGGCAGATGTCGTGCTACAGATAGGGGACAACATGATCCGGCATAGGGTCCTGGTAGCGAATATTGAGGATGATTTTATACTGGGAAGACCTAATTAGCCAGCATGGATTTATATTCGACCCGAGATATAATGTTCTTCGGTTCCTAAATGAGGAATTTGTATTGACACGGCCCGACAACAGTTCAGTCACCTCCATAAAAATTGTGGCAAAGTCTTCAGCTAGAATTCCTGGTCGAACGGAACAGATTATTCATGGGCAGCTAGACAGCAATCCTGGGAGCTGCGTTGGAATGGTGGGACCCGTACTCCCAGCTCATGACTACTTAGTTGGACGGGCTATAGTTAAAACCGGACCAGATATACCAATCAAAGTCCTGAATTTGTCCAACAACGACATCAGAATTGCCAATGGTCAAGAAATAGCTTGTTTCGAGCCAGTAGAGACCATCATCAATTGCGAAGAAGACTACCAGACGTCGGTGAAGGAGACAGGGCCCAGGAAAGAATTCTTCCAACAGTTCGCCGACCACTTGACCCACCTGACATCAGACGAACAGAAGAAAGCCAAGCAGTTTATCACGAAGCACTGGCAAATTTTTAACAGTCAAGATGGAACCACAGCACCGAATAGATAACAGTTAAACCCATCAGAATACCACCTAGGCGACTGCCATTGGGGCAACAACAAGGCAGTCGAGGAAAACATCGAGTCCATGTTACAAAATGGAGTTATTGAGCCATCTATCAGCCCATGGTCCGCTCCCGTCGTGCTAGTTAAAAAGAAGGATGGAACCACCCCATTTGGCGTGGATTACAGAAAGCTGAATGACGTCACGAAGAAAGACATATCTACTACCCCGAATCGATGACACTTAGACGACACTAGCAGGCTCCCGTTCGTTCTCTACACTAGACCTAAAAAGTGGATATTGGCAGGTTGGTCTACACGCAAACGACAGAGAAAAGACAGCGTTCTCCACCAGTAAAGGGCTGTTTCAGTTCAAGGTCATGCTCTTTGGGTTATGTAATGCACCGGCTACATTTGAGAGGCTAATGGAGTATGTGTAATGAGCGGGTTAACATGGAGGACGTGCTTAGTACCTCGACGATATTTTAGTCACGACGTGAAGAAAGGGTGATCGAGTATTACAGCCGTGGATTCTCCAAACCGGAAAGAAATTATTGCGTCACCAGTAAAGAACTTCTTGCAATATTAAGGGCTGTAGACCATTTCCACAAATACCTCTATGGTCGTCATTTCTTAATCCAAACAGATCATGCCGCACTCAAATGGCTGCTGGACATGAAGACACCAGAAGGACAACTGGCCAGATGGATGGAGAAATTACAGCAATACGACTTCAATGTGGAACACCGTGCTGGCCGTTTGCACAATAATGCCGATGCCCTATCCAGAAGACCCTGAGAGGGGCACCCAGGCCTCGATGGGACGAGGTAGCTAGATACTCAGGCGTGCTGAAATCGTTATGGGCTCAGTGGGACTCTCTAAGAGTAGACAATGGAATGCTCAAGCGAGTCTGGGAAAGCGCTGATGGACGAGAAACCAAGTCCCAACTGGTAGTTTCGAAGAGAAAGGTACCAGCCATCCTGACCGAAGTACATGATGGGATTACCGGAGGCCACCTGGGCATGAATAAAACCCTAGACAAAGTTCGCCAGCGGTACTACTGGGTGAATTATTTCGAAGATGTCAGAGCTTGGTGCCGCAAATGTGCCACCTGTGCGGCCAGTAAGGGCCCGAAGACCCGGACCAAGGGCAGAATGCAACAGTACAATGTGGGCGTCTCATTTGAAAGAATTGCCATCGATATCGCCGGTCCGTTTCCCGAGTCTGAGAGGGGGAACGAATACATTCTGGTCGCAATGGATTACTTCAGCAAATGGCCTGATGCATATGCGATACCCAACCAAGAGGCAACCACAGTAGCGACGGTGCTAGTAGATCAACTATTCAGCAGGTTTGGCGTCCCGATAGAATTACATTCAGACCAGGGGCGTAACTTCGAATCGAATGTATTCCAGAAGGTCTGCACGATGTTCTTCTTCTTCTTCATGCTGTGTATAGGCATCTTTGCCTGTTTCTCTTCACATCCTTGCCTCTGCTCAGTCACCTGGGAGGTTGTCACTCCACCTTTTCCTAGGTCTTCCAAGGCTTCTTCGTCCTGCTGGTGATTTGTCCCTTGATATTTTCACAATTCGTTCTTCCATCATGCGGTCAATGTGCTCATTCCATTTTATCTTTCTGTCCAATACCCAGTCATTGATGTTATCTATCCCGCATGCTTGTCTTATGTTTTCACTTCTTTCTCTATCCATTAGTGATTTTCCCGCTATTCTTCGAACTATTTTCATTTCTGTGGTCTCCATTATCCGTTTTGTTTTAGAGGTCTCAGGTCGTGTCTCTGCTGCATAGGATAGTATAGGCCTGATTGCGGCCTTGTATATGCGGGCTTTGGCTTCAGTTCGAATGTATTTATTTGGCCAGATTGTGTCATTTAGGTATGCTGCTGCTCTTGTGGCTCTTGTAGCTTGGTTTCTTACTTCCTTCTCCACTTCCCCGTGTCCAGATATTTCGATTCCCAGATATTTAAATTTCATTTCCTGGTGTATTATTTTGTTATCCACCACAAGCTTGCATCTGATCGGTGTCTTGGAAGTAACCATTGCTTTTGTCTTTGCCGCTGCTATTATCATATTGAACTTTTTTGCTGTTTTGTTAAATTGGTACAGTAGCCTCTGCAGATCGTCCTCGTTCTCCGCAACCAGTACCGCATCGTCTGCATAGCACAGGATTTTGATCTCTTTATTTCCCATTTTGTATCCTCTTAGTTTACGTACTTGTTTTATGATTTCGTCCATCACGATGTTAAATAGTAGCGGGCTGAGAGAGTCCCCTTGTCTAATCCCATTATTTGCAGGTATCTGTTCAGTTAGGTCACCATCTATTTTTGCTTGGATCGTATTTTTTGAGTATATATTTTCGATTGTTTTAATCACATTGTACGGTATCTGTCTATCGTAGAGAAGGTGTATTATATCTTTTAATTGTATTCGATCGAAGGCCTTCTGCAGGTCAATGAAACACATGAAGGCTGGTCGATTATATTCGATCGATTTTTCCATTATTTGTCTTATGACAAAGATTGCATCCGTACAGGATCTTCCCGACCTAAAACCCTGTTGTTCATCTGCTAATGATACACATTCATTTATTTTATTTATTATCTTTGTGGTTAATTTCAACGTTGTGCATAGTAGAGTTATTCCTCTATAGTTCTTGGGCATTTTTTTATCTCCTTTCTTAAATAGTGGGATCGTAATGCTATTCCTCCACTCATCTGGTATTCTGTGCTGGGCAAATATTTTTTTGACTAAGGTTGTTAGTTGTTGGTTTAGCTTCTCTCCTCCATATTTAAGTAACTCATTGGCGATGTTATCCGGACCTGGGCTCTTTCTGTTTTTCAGTTTTTGGAGTGCTGTTTCTATGTCTTCCCTTTTTATGTCAGTCTCATCACTTATTACTATCTCTAGTGTATTTGGTTCGGTTTCTGTCTCTTCTTTCTTGTATAGTTCTTCTAAGTATTTTACCCAGGTATCTCTCTCTATGTGTCTGGTACTGATGAGTTCGTTTGCTTCTGTTCTCTGATTTCTTATTAGTCGCCAGATTTGTTTTTGTAGCCCATAAAAGTCACTTTCCATTCTTTTGGAGAAGGTTTCCCAGTGGTTGTCTTTCGTTTGTCTCACGAGTGTTTTTGTATCATTACGGATTCTCTTGTATTCTTCATATGCTTCTGCCGTTTGTGACGACATGTAGTTCAAGTACGCTTTCTTTTTCTTTTTACACTGTTCTTTGACCTTGTTGGAGAACCACGGTGTTTTGTTTGTTCTTTGTTTTTGCGGTCTTATAGTCCGAGTTCCAAGCGATTCACTTGCTGCTTCTATTATATTTTCTTTTAATCTCTTCCAACTGTTGTTAATATCGTCATTTTCTTCTATCGGGTTTTTATCGATTTTTTCTTTTAAACGGTTTTGGTATAGTTCTTTTATGGTTGTATCCCACATAGATTCGGTGTTTATTTTCCCTGTGTGTGCTCTTGGTTCTCTATTCCGTCTTAGGTTAAGTTTCAATTTGATTTTTCCAAGAAGCAGACTGTGATCACTTCCTACATTCGCGGAGTTTAATGTCCTTACTTCTTGTATCTGTGCAGGGTGTATATATCTATTGGTTATAATGTAATCTATTGTTGATTGCTGTCCCCGGGAGTTATGGAAGGTGGTTTTGTACTGTGGTTTAAGATCAAAGAAGGTGTTATTGATTCTTAGATCACATAACGAACATAGGTTCGTCAGCAATTCCCCGTTGTCGTTCAATATACTCTCGTTAAAGCGTTGTTTTACGCCAGGTATCACTTCGTTACCGATGCGTGCATTAAAGTCTCCAAGGATTATTATCGATTCATTCTGGGGTAATGATTCTGTAATATTTTGAAGTTGTTCATAGAAACTTTCTCGCTCTTGTTTCGGTTTATTATCTTCAGGTGCATATATCGTTATTATATTTAATTGTTGAGATTCTGTTCGCAGTTTAACGGTTAATATGCGTGACGATATATATTGACATTCTTCTATGCTATTTCTTGTGTATTGCCAGTGCCACTCCTTCTTTCGCACGTTCGTCCTTGCTGGCTCCACTGTATATTACCATGTAGTCGTCGTATATTCGTTGTCCGTTTCCCTTTTTTTTTGGTTTCTTGAAGGTCGCAGATATCAATGCGATGATCTTTTAGTTCTATCATAACTTCTTGCTCCTTGTTGTTAAAAGTTTTTATATTCCAGGTAGCAAATCGCAGAACGTCTCTCCTCCTCCAATTCGTTAGCCTTTTTCTCGCATGGGTCGTCGTCTTTAAATCAGTCCTATTCCGAGGCAGGTTTGTGGGTCTATGAGCTATATTTGGTTTTCCGGTGGATGGGCTGCTAACCCGTTCCACCAACCCTCCTCCTTTTTCCGGGCTTGGGACCGGCAACACAATTTAACCGAATTAGTCGAGAATTATATGTATTTGATCTTTCTCAACTTTTTGGACGATATTTTGACAAATTTTCCCTTTTATGTCGATTTCGGAAAAGATGAAGAAAAGCATTTCCAGAATGGGCAAATCAATGTTATTCTCAACACAGAATACTTCGTTTCAGTGAACAAATCTCTACTACTGTATAAAGATGCGAAAAGAATCTTGTGGACTACTTCGGGATCAGAAGGGAGAGGGACGATGTCTTTCTGACAGTTTTGCTTGCAAAGATGTTTATTCTTGGGGTGTGAAAATCGGCATTTTCCCCAAAAATGTCCTCGATGATGTCGTGGTGAAAATCTTTCATGAGAGAACCTTGGGGGAATACAAGAATGTTTTTGTTTTCTCTGTCTAATAGTTGGCAATTAGAAAATTGAATTTTGTCGTAGTCTATGAGTGAAACGGTTTGGTATCCCTCTACAAAAGTTCTGAACTCCTAAGAAATTTGATGGAAATTAATGGGACCAGACACAAAAATGTCTGGTTCTCGCGAATCATCGTCTGCCTCGTTTGTTGGGAGTACTGTAAACGATGTTAGATGATTGTTTGACTGAAGGGATACATACGTATTTATTAAAGTTGTTAACTTTAATGCGAGAGAGAGCGTCGGCATTTTTATTTACCTTGCCGGGCTTGTAGATCATTTGGTAATCATAGTCCTCGGGTTTGAGGCGCTATCTGGCAGTCATCTTCCAGGGTCTTATTTGAATGACTACACAGATCGTTTTCAGTTGCATTTATAACATCTAGATAAGTGCCGATGCAAGTCAGTGATTTTACTGGGTAAACGGTCTCGTGTAGGTTTCCGGGAAGTTGTTTGCATATAAATCAAGATGAAATTTGATATCCCTGAAAAGTCACGTACGCTTTAAGTTCCGTTGACTTCTCGAGTGTTTGAACTAAGTGCTATTTGAAGTCCATCGACACAAATCAGATTATGTATATATCAGACTCCGTAATTAGAAACAAACATATTAGAAAATTGAACTAGGAAGCGCCTAATGCATGAAACTGACTTTGTCGTGACAATCGAGTTCTTCATCATCAAAGATGTAAATAATCTAAATAAATTCTAGATAGCAGATGACCATAGTCAGGGCAACAATTGTTCTTAATAAGAAGCTGGGACGTTTAAACTAACCAGAGCCCCGATTCTGGAAACCATTCAGCAGCTCTAACACTATATGTCGTATGAAAACTGACTGAAAAATGTGTTATTAAACTTCATTTATGTCAATTTTCATACGACTTACGTTGAAAGTCAAGTGGTAAAGTCGAATGGCTTTGAGAATGGGGGCCCAGTAAGGCGGCAACCAATAGCATGGAAATCAGTAACCTGAATGAAAATTCCAACCAGTATCAGATCCTACTAAAAGAAACATGTAGAATAAACTGAACTCTGCAAGACAGGAAGATAGAAGATTACAGAAGAAATCACTTATAATCGGGAACAGATAAGTACTCGCACCAAGAGAAAACATCCGAATAACAGAAAGAAACAAAATAATGGAACATCTCTCCAAATTCAATAGGAATCTTTAAATTGCCCCGAATCTCGTGAGGTACAAATAACGCATGAAGGGTTGAGTCAGCGATCAAAGGCATAAAAAATTGCAGATTAGCAGGAAACTAGGAAATAACGGCTGAACTACTAAAATATAGTGTTAGGAAAACATGGAAACGCCATCTCAAGATATTGCTATATAGTCCGTGGGTTCAATTTAAAATTATAAAACTAATATTCACTTTCACTTTTCTAGAACTTTTATTTACATCGAATATACAACAGCTGATTCAAATATCACAATAACAATTTTACATATAAGCTTTCGCTCCACGCGATCGTGGCTTGCTTCCTTTATAAAACCAGCATAGAAAATTTTCGCAAAAAACATCATCACTCCTACAGGTGCCGAGTCTTTTCGAGAACCATTTTTTTATCTCAAAGCGATTGTTGTCATACTCAAAATGAAACAGGGTCGGCTTTGGTAATTTCGTAACACTGACCCCCTTTAATTCTGATTGTCCCGATCAGAAACATCCTCTCCATTGTAGGCAGCGAGTCGATCTAAATGAACCACCATCAATTTAGCCTTGGGGTTTCGACGTATCCCGTAGACGACGTCATTAAGCTTCTTGACCACCTCGTATGGACCATCCCAGGCGGGTGTAAGCTTTAGGGATTTACCCTTGCTCCGTTGGGGGTTGTATAGCCAGACTTTGTCCCTCTCCTGGAACCCGATTGAATTGGCCTTGAGGTCGTATCGCGTCTTCATCCGGTCACTGGTGGCCAACATCTGCGTTCGGGCTAATTCGTGTATTGCCAGCATGTTATGTCGGAGCTGGTCGGCATAATCGTCTATGTCTTGGGGAGGTTCTTCGGGGGAGCCAAATGCCAAATCGCAGGGTAATCGCAGCTCCTTTCCGAATAGGATCCTGGCTGGGGTCAGGCCTGTACTATTATATACGGCAGAGCGTTATGCCAACAGGAATAGGGGAATATGCACATCCCAATCACGCTGGTTATTGCTGACGACCTTGGATAGGTGTTGTTCCAAGGTCCTGTTGAATCTTTCCACCATTCCGTCTGACTGTGGGTGTAATGGTGTTGTTCTCGTTTTTCTGATCCCCAACATCGTGCAAACTCCGCCTGCATGATCGCTGGGTGGATTGAGTAGCTTAGCGATCATGCAGGCAGCAATAACCAGCGTGATTGGGATGTGCATATTCCCCTATTCCTGTTGGCATATCGCTCTGCTCTACATAATAGTACAGGCCTGACATTAGCCAGGATCCTATTCGGAAAGGAGCTGAGATTACCCTGATTTGGCATTTGGCTCCCCGAAGAACCTCCCCAAGACATAGACGATTATGCACCAGCTCCGACATAACATGCTGGCAATACACGAATTAGCCCGAACGCAGATGTTGGCCACCAGTGACCGGATGAAGACGCGATACGACCTCAAGGCCAATTCAGTCGGGTTCCAGGAGAGGGACAAAGTCTGGCTATACAACCCCAACGAGCAAGGGTAAATCCCCAAAGCTTACACCCGCCTGGGATGGTCCATACGAGGTGGTCACTTAATGACGTCGTCTACGGGATACGTCGTAAATTGATGGTGGTTCATTTAGATCGACTAGCTGCCTACAATGGAGAGGATGTTTCTGATCGGGACAATCAGAATTAAAGGGGGTCAGTGTTACGAAATTACCAAAGCCGACCCTGTTTCATTTTGAGTACGACAACAATAGATAAAAAAATGGTTCTCGAAAAGACCCGGCACCTGTAGGAGTGATGATGTTTTTTGCGAAAATTTTCTATGCTGGTTTTATATCGCGTGGAGCGAAAGCTTATATGTAAAATTGTTATTGTGATATTTGAATCAGCTATATTCGATGTAAATAAAAGTTCTAGAAAAGTGAAAGTGAATATTAGTTTTATAATTTTAAATTGAACCCACGGACTATATAGCAATATCTTGAGATGGCGTTTCCATGTTTTCCTAACACTATATTTTAGTAGTTCTTATCCTAGTTTCCTGCTAATCTGCAATTTTTATGCCTTTGATCGCTGACTCAACCCTTCATGCGTTATTTGTACCTCACGAGATTCGGGCAATTTAAAGATTCCTATTGAATTTGGAGAGATGTTCCATTATTTGTTTCTTTCTGTTATTCGGATGTTTTCTTTTGGTGCAAGTACTTATCTGTTCCCGATTATAAGTGATTTCTTCTGTAATCTTCTATCTTCCTGTCTTGCAGAGTTCAGTTTATTCTACATGTTTCTTTTAGTAGGATCTGATACTGGTTGGAATTTTCATTCAGGTTACTGATTTCCATGCTATTGGTTGCCGCCTTACTGGGCCCCCAATCTCAAAGCCATTCGACTTTACCACTTGAGTTTCAACGTAAGTCGTATGAAAATTGACATAAATGAAGTTTAATAACCCATTTGTCAGTTTTCATACGACATATAGTGTTAGAGCTGCTGAATGGTTTCCAGAATCGGGGCTCTGGTTAGTTTAAGACGTCCCAGCTTCTTATTAAGAACAATTGTTGCTCTGACTATGGTCATCTGCTATCTAGAATTTATTTAGATTATTTACATCTTTGATGATGAAGAACTCGATTGTCACGACAAAGTCAGTTTCATGCATTAGGCGCTTCCTAGTTCAATTTTCTAATATGTTTGTTTCTAATTACGGAGTCTGATATATACATAATCTGATTTGTGTCGATGGACTTCAAATAGCACTTAGTTCAAACACTCGAGAAGTCAACGGAACTTAAAGCGTACGTGACTTTTCAGGGATATCAAATTTCATCTTGATTTATATGCAAACAACTTCCCGGAAACCTACACGAGACCGTTTACCCAGTAAAATCACTGACTTGCATCGGCACTTATCTAGATGTTATAAATGCAACTGAAAACGATCTGTGTAGTCATTCAAATAAGACCCTGGCAGATGACTGCCAGATGGCGCCTCAAACCCGAGGACTATGATTACCAAATGATCTACAAGCCCGGCAAGGTAAATAAAAATGCCGACGCTCTCTCTCGCATTAAAGTTAACAACTTTAATAAATACGTATGTATCCCTTCAGTCAAACAATCATCTAACATCGTTTACAGTACTCCCAACAAACGAGGCAGACGATGACTCGCGAGAACCAGACATTTTTGTGTCTGGTCCCATTAATTTCCATCAAATTTCTTAGGAGTTCAGAACTTTTGTAGAGGGATACCAAACCGTTTCACTCATAGACTACGACAAAATTCAATTTTCTAATTGCCAACTATTAGACAGAGAAAACAAAAACATTCTTGTATTCCCCCAAGGTTCTCTCATGAAAGATTTTCACCACGACATCATCGAGGACATTTTTGGGGAAAATGCCGATTTTCACACCCCAAGAATAAACATCTTTGCAAGCAAAACTGTCAGAAAGACATCGTCCCTCTCCCTTCTGATCCCGAAGTAGTCCACAAGATTCTTTTCGCATCTTTATACAGTAGTAGAGATTTGTTCACTGAAACGAAGTATTCTGTGTTGAGAATAACATTGATTTGCCCATTCTGGAAATGCTTTTCTTCATCTTTTCCGAAATCGACATAAAAGGGAAAATTTGTCAAAATATCGTCCAAAAAGTTGAGAAAGATCAAATACATATAATTCTCGACCAATTCGGTTACGGCAAAAATAATATACATCGAGGTATCAACGAAACCATCCGCAGAATCAAAAGAAAAATACAATTGGCAAGGACTAACTAAGGACGTTGACAATTTTATCAAAAACTGTCAAACTTGCCAGAAGGCAAAAGTTTACCGAAAAAATCTCGACAGTCCTCTCGTCATCACCGAAACTCCACGGACACCCTTTGAACGTGTCAACATCGACATTCTCGAGGTCCCAACAAGATACTATGCTTTAACTATACGGGACGAACTAACAAAATTCTCTCAGGCCTACCCCATAACCGACAAATTCGTCCCGATCAGAAACATCACCTTTAACTTAGCTTAGTTGGCGGTTCCTCTCTTGGAACTCAACTGAATTGGCCTTGAGGTCATATCATGTCTTCATCCGGTCACTGGTGGCCAAGCCTGCGTTCGGGCTAATTCGTGTATTGCCAGCATGTTATGTCCCCCAAAATCAGGTGGTTCCATCCTTCTTTTTAACTAGCACGACGGGGGCAGACCATGGGCTGATGGATGGCTCAATAACTCCATTTTGTAACATGGACTCGAAGTTTTCCTCGATTGTTTGTTGTTGTCCTAATGGTAGTCGTCTAGGTGGTATTAGATGGGTTGAGCCTTTCCGGTGTCTATTTGGTGATCAATGATGTTGGTGCGACCGGTTGTTTCATCTTGCCTGTTAAAAATTTGCCAATACTTTGCGATAAATTGCTTGGCTTTCTTCTGTTCCTCTGGTGTAAGGTGTTTCAACTGACGTCTGGTACTCTTCTTCGCAATTGATGATGGTCTCTACTGGCTCGAAACATGCTATCTCTTGACCATTGGCAATTCTAATGTCATTGTTCGTCAAATTCAGGACTCTAATTGGTATATCTCGTCCGGTTTTAACTATAGCCCCTCCAACTAAGTAGTCATGAGCTGAGTGTACGGTCTCCACCATTCCACCGCAGCTCCCAGGATTGCTTTCTAGCTGCCCATGAATAATCTGTTCCGTTCGACCGGGAATTCTGGTTGTGAGGATTTTGCTACAATTTTTATGGAGGTCGCTGAGTTGTTGACGGGCAGTGAAAATACAAATTCCTCATTTAGGAACCGAAGAACATCATATCTTGAGTCAAACATGAACCCATGCTGGCTGATTAGGTCCATACCCAGTATAAAATCGTCTTCAATCTCCACTACTAGGACCCTATGCCGAATTATGTGGTCCACTATCTGTAGCACGACATCTGCCTCACCCTGTATTGACATGGACTCGCCAGTGACTAGTCGGTGATCGTTCAGGTAGCCTGACTCTGCAGTCACGTTGGAAGTGCCCTGTCCGTCCACAACGGTAACATGCTCTTTTGGTATCAGTTCTCTGTGACTGTTCTACTGCTTGTTCATACCTGCCAACAGAGCTTGAAATGGCGACTCTGGCTCTTCCTGGTTGAAGAAAACTGCTCGGACCTTCGGCTTGGACATGTTCATGACTTCCAAAGCCCGAAGTAGAGCTTCATTAGTCTTCTTGATGCCACTAATTCTTAGATTTCTTTAGACTTCCACATCTCTGATACCGTTTATGAAACTCTTTGTGACCAACTGGTCTTTCGTTTCCTCTGGCAGGTCTGGGTAGGACAACTGTACTAACCGTCTAATCTTTGCTTCGAATTCTTAAAGGCTCTCGAAGGATTTTTGCGTTTTTCACTGAGTTGGACTTGGTATAACTGGCTCAAGGATTGATTGTTGTATCTTTTCTATAAGATGGCGGTGATCTTCAAAATTACCTTGTTCATCGATTGGAAGGCTTTGGAGGAGTTAAAATGCCGGACCTCTTAACGAAATAACCAGAGAGGTGGATTTTTCTTGGTTATCTCATCCATTATCTGTAGCCACGGCTTCAAATTGCCGTTTATACATGGGCCAAGATGAACTGCCATCAAATGTGGGTGATTTACTAAACGAACCTTTGGTACTCACGGTGAGCTGGTATTTCCCTCTCTGCAAATCTGGTTGTAATTGCTTAATCTCGGTTTCCACTTTGTTTTGGATGGCACTGATTTTGTTTTGTACTTCACTTACTTCGCTTTGTACTGTGTTTTTAATGGAACTGATTACAAATTTCACCTGGCTCTGGATGGAATCGACGTCATCTACTTTGGTTTCAAGAGTATCCACGGTATTTTTTATCACTATTTACTACTATATTTACTATATTTTACTACTATATATCTAACACTTCGGTACCCCATTACGGATACACTGTGATTATGGCAGGGAATTCGACAACGCACTAATGAGAGACTTGTGTAAACTATTTGACATCCAACTATCTTATTCTAGTGTGGGACATCCCCAGTCAAATGGTTCATTAGAACGACTCCTCCCTTATGCAATCATTGCATATAACAATTCTGTAAACAAAACTCATGTATTCACCCCTTACGAACTTGTTTACGGACATACTTCGAGTATGATTCCAGAAACTCTCTACTACCAATAAGCCCTGATAACTAAGTACATCCGAGATATCAATAATCGTATCTCTCACTATTATAAAACTGCTCGTGAAAGAACGGAAATTCAAAAACATAAAGCGAAAGTCAGATTTGATGAACATGTTTCTGAAAATCTCCCTAACTATCAAATAGGCGATACAGTCTATATTAAAGATCAAGGACAAACTCCAATATAAATTCCGTGGTACTTTCGAAATCCTGGAGATGTCAAATACAACCGATAAACAATACTTTAGGTATCTACTTCCATAATAAATCAGAAATAACTGTATCCAGTGATAAATGAACACTTTTAGTGCACAGAAACATTTCTGCACTAGAACAAGTATTTACAACAAATAATAGAATATTACAAACTATTGTAAAAACTGTAAAATTCAATTCTTTTGCTACGAACTACTCTCGCGCAGACATACACACTCACATTAACCTTCTCAATCAAATTTATAACTCAATCAAACAGAAATTTATTGACATTCACATGGACACTAAAAGACACAAACGAGATACTTGATGGGACAGGTATTTAAGGCAATCACCGGCAATTTAGAGGCCGCCGCCGGAAAATACTTTACCGAAAGCATAAACCGCTTAAATCAAGGCCAACTTCAAATTGAGGACTTACAAAAAAACAAAGACGTCACCACATCTGTAAATAAGAACTTCAATGAAACCATTCAAAATTGACGAAAAACTATTTAACGATAACATGAAAAAGCTGGAAAACACTATCGGAAAAATTAAAGATAAGGTCGCCTACGTCGAATCTAAACTCGCTTTACTCGAAATGTGTGAAAAACTTATGGAGAATTATCTCTACTTAGAAGACAATTTCAATGATGTTTACATTCGAGCGTTTGAAAATAATTCACTCTTCAATTTTAACACCAGAACATCTTATTACCTCATTACAGGGAATATCGCAAAATTTAGTGAAAAGTAACCTTCCATTGGCTGTAAAGTACTCGAGCACCGCACAATATCTGGAAATTATTGAACTAGAGGGGTCGCTCCTTTTAAAATCCGCATCGAATTCTTCTAGTAAAATCGAGTGTCACTTTTACAGCTGTCGAGTTATGTAGAGATTTTTTTTCCTGCCAGCGATTGATGTCGTATTGGAATGAATTGTTTTACGTTACTCGCCAGGGACGGAATGGATAATTTATAACACTGCCCTCTCCTTTAATTCTGATCGTCTCGATCAGAAACATCCTCTTCATGGTAAGAAACGAGTCAATCTAAATGGACCACCTTCAACTTAGCTAGTTGGGGGTTGTATAGCCAGACTTTGTCCCTCTCTTGAAACCCGACTGAATTGGCCTTGAGGTCATATCGTGTTTCATCCGGTCACTGGTGGAAAACACCTACGTTTGGGCTAATTCGTATTGCCAGCATGTTATGTCGGAGCTGGTCGGCATAATCGTTGATGTCTTGGGAAGGTTCTTCGGGGGAGCCAAAAGCTAAATCGCAGGGTACTCGCAGCTCTTTTCCGAATAGGATCCTGGGTGGAGTCAGGCCTATACCATTATGTACGGCTGAGTGATATGCCAACAAGAAGGGTATGTGTGGTTCCAAGATCATGTTGAACCTTTCCCATTCTGTCTGACTGTGGATGCAATGGTGTTGTTCTCTGTTTCCTGACCCTCCCAACATCGTACAGACCTTCTGGAATACATTCGATTCGAAATTACGCCCCTGGTCTGAATTTAGTTCCATCGGGACGCCAAACCTGCTGAATAACTGTTCTGCCAGCACCGTCGCTACCGTGGCTGCCTCTTGGTTGGGAATCGCATATGCCTCAGGCCATGTAATGAAGTAATCCATCGCGACCAAAATATATTTGTTTCCCCTCTTACTCTCGGGAAACGGACGGGCGACATCGATGGCAATTCTCTCAAAGGGGACGCCCACATTGTACTGCTGCATTATGCCCTTGGTCCGGGTCTTCTGGCCCTTACGGGCTACACAGGTGTCGCATTTCTGGCTCCAAGCTCTGATGTCTTCGAAGTAATTTACCCAGTAGTACCGCTGGCAAACTTTGTCTATGGTTTTATTCATTCCCAGATGACCCCCAGTAATCCCATCATCTACTTCGGTCAGGATGGCTGGTACCTTTTTCTTTGGAACTACCAGTTGGGGCTTAGTTTCTCGACCGTCAGTGCTTTCCCAAATTCGCTTGAGCGTACCATTCTCTAGGATTTCAGAACGCCCGAGTATCTAGCTACTTCGTCCCATCGTGGCCTGGGTGCCCCTCTCGTTTTGAGTGAGAAGATTGGTTCGATGCCTGGATCAGCCATTGGGTCCTCGATGCACTGTTCCTTTGTCCAGTCTTCATTGGCCTGCACTCGGATCTGTCTGATGGAGATACCTTCTCGCTATTTCGTCTTCAGACAATGTCATTCAGCCCTACAGGGTCTTCTGAATAGGGCATCGGCATTATTGCGCAAATGGCCGGCATGGTGTTCCACCTTGAAATCGTATTGTTGTAATTTCCCCATGCACCTGGCCAATTGTCCTTCCGGTGTCTTCATGTCCAGCAGCCATTTGAGGGAGGCATGATCTGTTCGGATTAAGAAATGACGACCATAGAGGTATTTGTGGATATGGTCTACAGCCCTTATTATTGCAAGAAGTTCTTTTCTGGTGACGCAATAATTTCTTTCCGGTTTCGAGAATCCACGGCTGTAGTACTCTATCACCCTCTCTTTCCCATCTTTCACCTGGGATAGAACGGCCCCCAAACCTGTGTTGCTAGCGTCGGTGTCTAAAATGAACTTGCCGGATTGTGTAGGAAAGGCTAGGATTAGGCTCGAACATAGTGCTGCCTTCAGTCGTCTGAATGATGTTTCGCAATCCTGATTCCAACGTAAGGTGTCTTTCTCAGTGGTCTGCCGATGTAGAGGCGCGGCAATGGTGGCAAATCCCTCAACAAATCGCCAGTAGTAAGAACATAGGCCTAAGAAGCTTCGGAGTTCATGCTTGTCTCTTGAGACTGGCCAATCACGGATGGCTTCTATCTGCGGATTCCTGACTCGGAGACGACGTGGACCAAAAACTCTACTTCTTTTTGGAACAAGGAACACTCCTTGGGGTTGAGTCTCAGGTTGGCGTTATTAATTCTGGAGAATACTTGGTCCAGGTTCTTCAGATGGTCGTCGAATGTCTGACCTATGACCAGAATGTCGTCGAGGTATACTAAGCACGTCCTCCATGTTAACCCGCTCAGAACATACTCAATGAGCGTCTCGAATGTTGCGGGAGCATTACATAACCCAAAAGGCATGACCGTGAACTGAAACAGCCCTTTACTAGTGGAGAAAGTTGTCTTCTCTCTCTCGTTTTCGTGTAGACCAACCTGCCAATATCCACTCTTTAGGTCTAGTGTGGAGAACCAACGGAAGTCTTTCTTCGTGACGTCATTCAGCTTTCTGTAATCCACGCAAAATCGGGTGGTTCCATCCTTCTTTTTAACTAGCACGACGGGAGCAGACCATGGGCTGATAGATGTCTCAATAACTCCATTTTGTAACATGGACTCGATGTTTTCCTCGATTGTTTGTTGTTGCCCTAATGGTAGTCGTCTAGGTGGTATTATGATGGGTTGAGCCTTTCCGGTGTCTATTCGGTGTTGAATGATGTTGGTGCGACCGGTTGTTTCGTCTTGCCTGTTAAAAATTTGCCAATACTTTGCGATAAATTGCTTGGCTTTCTTCTGTTCCTCTGGTGTAAGGTGTTTCAACTGACGTCTGGTACCCTTCTTCGCAATTGATGATGGTCTCTACTGGCTCGAAACATGCTATCTCTTGACCATTGGCCTCACCCTGTTTTGACATGGACTCGCCAGTGACTGTTCTGAGCTGGATGTTGTTGGTAACTGGCCGGATTTCTGATGCTCTCAAAACCCTGGACTTGGCAATGGACACAGCGGTGCCGGTGTCGATGGTGATGGTAATTGCTCGACCATTGATGGTGATACTGATGACTAGGCTGCTGTTATCTCGGCAAAATCCCCGGATGGAGAACGTGTTGGGGGCTGGTGGAGGGTTAGTCAGCATTCGCCCCCTTATGCTGACTGGCTGACGATCCCTGGACATATGGCTGTTCTGTTGGTTACCCCTGGTCGGTGAACGTTCAGATAGCCTGACTCTGCAGTCGCGTTGGAAATTGCCTTGTCCGTCCACAACGGTAACATGCTCTTCTGGTATCAGTTCTCTGTGACTTTTCTAATAGTTTGTTCATACCTGCCAAAAGTGCTTGAAATGGCGACTCTGGCTCTTCCTGGTTGAAGGAAACTGCTCGGACCCTCAGCTTAGACATGTTCATGACGGCCTCTACTTCCGAAGCCCGAAGTAGAGCTTCATTACTCTTCTTGATGTCACTCATTCTTAGATTTCTTTGGACATCCACATCTCTGATACCGTTTATGAAACTCTGTGTGGCCAACTGGTATAAGTTCAATGGTCCTTTCAAAATCCTGGAGATTCACAAAAACTCCGCAATAGTACTAAATCCTATAACAAACCAAAAATCAAAAGTAAATTTCGACCGAATTAAACCATTCTCAGAAAGTTAATTTCTGTTTCAGGTTTTGCCTGGTGTTCGGGTCAGCGGTAGCCCAATTTCTAATACAACCGATAAACAATACTTTAGGTATCTACTTCCATAACGAAGCAGAAATAACTGTATCCAATGATAAATGGACACGTTTAGTGCACAGAAACATTTCTGCACTCTTGTAAAAACTGTAACCTTCAATTCTTTTGCTATGAACTACTTTCGCGTAGACATACAAACTCACATTAACCTTCTCAATCAAATTTATAACTCAATCAAACAGAAATTTATTGACATTCACATAGACACTAAAAGATACAAACGAGGTATACTTGATGGGGCAGGTACCCTATTTAAGGTAATCACCGGCAATATAGAGGCCGCCGAGGGAAAATACTTTACTGAAAGCATAAACCGCTTAAATCATGGCCAACTTCAAATTGAGAACTTACAAAAAAAACAAATAAGTGTCACCACATCTGTAATTATGAACTTCAACGAAACCATTCAAAATCTTAGAATTGACGAAAAACTATTTAACGATAACATGAAAAAGCTGGAAAACACTATCGAAAAAATTAATGATAAGATCGCCTACGTCGAATTTAAACTGGCGTTACTCGAAATGTGTGAAAAACTTATCTCTACATAGAAGACAATTAATTTAAATGATGTTCACATTAGCGCGTTTGAAAATAATTCACTCTTCAATTTTAACACCAGAACATCTTATTACCTCATTACAAGAAATATCGCAAAATTTTGTCAAAAGTAACCTTTTATTGGCTGTAAAGTACTCGAGCATCGCACAATTTCTGGGAATTATTAAACGAGAGGCTTTCTAGACATATACCGATCTTATATTTGTGTTAAGAATCCCTTTAGTCGAACAACATCCTTATACAATCTTTCATGTATATCCTATCCCCATATACGATGAAAGAACAAGTTTATGTCATATGTATCCTTCACTCAAAAATATCTTGCAAAGAACAATGATTCTTTCATGTTCATTCCGATCAAAGACTTAAGTGCGTGTAAACCGTTAGCCACCCTTAAGAAACTGTGTTCTGAACCTTACGTATATCCTATTGACACAAATTCGTTCTGTGAAGCTCAACTTCTAAAGAATGTCCAGAAGGTACCCGACTAAGGTCACTAATATTCACTCAAAGATATAACGTTCAAAAACTAGAACTCAAAATATGGATCATAATTACTTCTAAACCCATAAGTGTTAAAGTGAATTGCGCTTAAACAAACCCAAAAACTCTTACAGTCTCCCTCAAGTCCATATTGACTTGAGTGTAGTGCGTTTATAGAAATAACAAAAATTCAAGCTGAATCCGGAAAACAAACAAATGTTTTACAAAACCTTTGAACCAGTAACAGTGCCGTTCAACTGTTGCGGTGCAGCCCCTAAAGCTGAACACACTTAATGTGCAAACCACAAATTGGAACGATATTCCAGAGACCTCGATGGTCTCATAAACCAGTCGTTTGTTACCAAAAACATATCTTGGTTTACAACCATAGCTGCTCTGATGATCATAGCAGCACTCATCAGTTTCCAAGCTGTCAAAAAGAGGATGGTAAAACCTCCAAAAGACTACAATCCTGACTAGACTTCAGTACCTAAGCCAATACTCAAATTCTTCTCCAAGCTCAGGCCTTTTTTGAAAACAGAACAAAGCTAAGAGACAGAAGTTCAAGTATACACTTTATGTTCTCTAACAATTTAAAATTTTAAATATTTTTAATATCGATTTATATTATTAGCCTTTTTATTTTTACAGAGTATTTTTTATTCACATTTCCATTTACTTTATATTTTATTTTGATATGTTTAGGTTAAGCATTTAATTATTATTCGTATTATTTAATTACCCATTTATTTTAACATATCTTGATTTTTATTTTTACAGATTGATATTTATATTTTGTTTGTATCCCCTATTATTCACTTATTACTTATTATGTTATACCATTTAAATGGCATTTTACATTATTTTAAGTTTTTGTTTCTAAAAGTTGATGTTGTAGCATCAACTTTTGATATGTAAGGGAGTTGTTATATGCAAAATACAACAGCACTTAGTTTACACACTCGAGAAGTCAACGGAATTTAAAGCGTACTAGACTTCTCAGGGATATCAAATTTCATCATGAAACAACTTCCCGGAAACCTACACGATCCAGCTGGATTAATGAGGACGCTGCACTTCAGAACTGTGATGGCATGCAACACCAACCATTTACAACGGAAGACACACTCAACATAATGAAGCACCTCCATAACTGGAAATCAGCAGGACCAGATGGTGTACAAAATTACTGGATAAAGAAACTGTACGCAACCCTCGAAACACTAATAGCCCTTATAAATGACGTAATTACCCACCCACACAAGATGCCCAGTTTCCTTACGCATGGTGGTACATACCTCTTACCAAAGGACTATGTGCATCCAGCAAAGTACCGACCAATCACTTGCCTTCCAACCTTATACAAACTCATAACATCGTGCATTACTCAAAAGAATTTCAAACTTTGTGAGCTAAACAACATAATTACTAAACAACAAAAGGGATGCGCGAAAAATTCGATGGGCTGCAAAGAACAACTGTTAATTGATTCCGTTGTCTGTAATCAAGCCCACGCCAAACGACGAAATCTCTACATGGCATATGTGGACTACAAAAAGGCCTTTGATTCAGTTCCACATGATTGGCTCATTAAGGCACTGAAACTGTATAAAGTGAATAATTGTATAATTAACTTTTTAGAATATGCCATGTCCACCTGGCAAACCAAAATCTCACTGAATGAAGCCAACTGTTCGATACAAACTGACCCCATTCCAATCAGAAGGGGTATATTCCAGGGAGACTATTTTAGCCCTCTGTGGTTCTGCTTTGCCATGAACCCTCTCTCAAACAAACTGAACTCGACTAATTTTGGGTTCAGACTCAAACACAACAACGTATAAGCATTAAAGATAAACCATTTGTTATACATGAACGACTTAAAGTTGATGGCAGCTAACGGAACAACAGCTGCATGATATGCTTAAAATAGTAGAAGGGTTCTCTAGTAACATCCATATAAAATTTGGCCTGGACAAATGCCGAATTATTAATATAGTTAAAGGCAAAATACAGCAGGGGCACTTTGAAATGGGAGATGCCACCTCAATTGAATCTATGGGGGAAGGTGATACTTATAAATAACTTGGAATAAAGCAGGCTCAACTTATTGATCACTTGACTATGAAAAAGGACCTAACGGCAGAGTTTTATAGAAGGGTAACAGAGTTTTATAGAAGGGTAAGACGACTGTTGAAAACCAAACTAAACAGTAAAAATCTGGTTCAGGCTATTAACACTTATGCGTGTTCAGTGCTCACTTACTCTTTCGATATAGTTAATTTGTGCAAGACTGACATTGAACAATTACAACGAAAAGTTCGAGTTTTACTAACAAAAGCTCAAAATCAGCATCCTAAGAGCTCTGTCGAATGTACAATTTTGCCACGGTATGAAGGAGGAAGAGGATTGACAGATCTAAGCAAACTATTGGATCAACAAATTTCTATTTTGCGTAATCATTTCCAAAAACTCGCAAAATTTTCTGATCTACACAGAGTCATGTGTCAGGTCGATGACTCAACACCACTGCGACTGACACAACAACATGTCCAATTACACCACCAGACCACAGATCAGAAACTGCTGAAATGGAAAGAGAAGCCCCTTCATGGAAGACATATAAATGACGTCAACCAAGATTATGTCGACAGTGCAGCGTCGAACTACTGGTTGATCTCTGGTCATATGTTTCCTGAAACGGAAGGCTTTATATTGGCAATCCAAGATCAAGTAATTCCAACTAAGAACTACCTAAAGTGCATCGTTAAAGATCCTTCTATTAAAAACGATAGATGCAGGTACGCTTGCCAAACATCTGAATCTATCCAGCATATCACAGGAAGTTGTCAAGCGTTCGCTGCAACTGAATACAAAGATCGACACGATGCTGTGGCAAAAATACTTCACCAGGAACTAGCACTGAAACTTGAATTATCACAGTCGGTAAGATTACCATACTATAAATATAAACCAGAATCCGTTTTAGAAAATAACAACTACAAGCTGTACTGGGACCGCAGGATACTGACCGATCAGACAGTTGCTCACAATAGACCAGATATAGTTTTGGTAGATAAAGTGTCTCGAAAAACAACTTTAATTGACATAGCAATTCCTAACAACAATAATATAAATATCAAGCAGGCTGAGAAAATAACCAAATATAGAGATTTGGAATTTCAAATAAAGACTCAGTGGAACATGAACTGTACCAATTGTTATGTCAACGACAGGACTAGTCATTAAATATCTATTAAACAATTTAAAATACCTAGGTCTCGACGAACATCTTTACAAACAAATGCAAAAAGCCGTCCTGTTAGGAACACAGGAAATTCATGGGAAACTGCGGCCACGACTCCAACCACGAGCCTGAAAACCTGCCAAGGGCTCCCACAGAGCTAAATCCTTTTGATATCTAGGATGTCTGGGGTTTAGTGAATTTCCCCCTAAAGGCGCTCATGGCGTGCCTTAGAGGGAGTGTGATGCCATACATTGTACGGTCAAGTCGGACATAAAAATAATATACGAACACCACTCACCAATACAGTCACAGCAACAAAGTGACCATCACCAAAGGAGTCAAACGAGAAAGAGAACTCCACCCGCAGAAAGTGTTGCGCAGGATCAATAGCCAGCGCGCACTTAAGCGGGACTGATAATACAGCTCATGAAATGGACTAGCGCCATGAATGAATTTATAATGCGTACGTTTTGCAGAATTACGAACCTTGGTCAGCACAAGACTGGATATCGCCAAATACTGCATCAAGAGTTATGTCATGAATATCCAGAGCTTCAAGTTACCGAAGGGAGAGTCGCAGATCAATATTGTGTCATCTTGAGAAATGGCCTTATTTCGCCTGATCAACTGGACGAAATAAAGAGCGAAGTTGAGCGCGAAATATTGGGTCGAAATACAACAGATCCAGAGCCTCAAACACCTTTGGCGCAAAGTGCGGACGAGATTCAAGAACTTCAACAAGAACAGCCAGCCAACGCTGCCCTGCTTTAGAAAATGCAAGCAGAAATGGGAAGAGCTCTTATAGAGTATATTGGAACAGATCCATTGATTAGACCAACTCTTCCCAAACTAAGATCTTCTAAGAAACTGGGTATAGTCTTGCAGGCTATGAACAAATTTATCTTGCCACACTAGGTGCTAATACGTTAGAGTCGCTACACACAATCATCTACTGTGCTGCAATTTCCATCTGCAGAACAATTGGTCGCAATAAGACCAACTCAAGACCCTCCCCAATTTAGACAAACACCTCGAGTACCACCTTGGCAAAGAAGGCTAGAAAGGAAAATTAATTCTCTTCGGAAAGACATTGGAAGACTGACCGAGTACCAACGAAGGGTCAGGAATAACAGAATAGAAAGACTTGTCAAGGCTATAGGCCATCATGGACAATAACCGAATACACTCCAAGTGGGATGGAGAAAACATTACATCTCAGCAGTGTCTGGATAGTCTACAACAAAAGCTTTCCGTATACACAAGTCGATTGAGAAGGTACAAAACCAGCTATTCCGAAAATCAGAAAAAGGTTTTCATAGAAAATTCAACAACATCAGTAATAATGAAAACCTTAGTTATCCCAGTAAAACGGCCATCGAGCAGTTCTGGAAAACACAACTTTCCACAACAGTTTCCCATAACTCCAGAGCGAGCTGGATTAATGAGGAGGAGGCGGCGTTTCAGAATTGTGATAAGATGCAACACCAACCATTTACAACGGAAGACACGTCCAACATTATGAAACACCTCCATAACTGGAAAGCACCAGGACCAGATGGTGTGCAGAATTACTGGATAAAGAAACTTTACGCCACCCACGAGAAATTAACAGTACTCATTAATGACATAATTATCCATCCACACGCATGGTGCTACATACCTTTTACCAAAGGATAACAAAACCTTTGATTCAGTTCCACATGATTGGCTCATTCAGGTGCTGAAACTCTATAAGGTAAATAATCGTATTGTTAACTTTTTAGAATATGTCACGACTACCTGGCAAACCAACATCTTTCTGAATGAAGCCGACTGTTCGATACAAACCGAATCTATCCCAATCAGAAGGGGTATATTCCAGGAAGACTCTCTTAGCCCGCTGTGGTTCTGCCTTGCCATGAACCCACTCTAACACAAACAGAACTCGACTAACTTTGGGTTCAGTCTCAAGCACAACAACGTACAAGCATTAAAGATAAACCATTTGTTATACATGGACGACTTAAAGTTGATGGCAGCTACGAAACAACAGCTGCATGATTTGTTTAAAATAGTAGAAGGGGTCTCTAGTGACATCCATATGCAATTTGGGCTAGACAAATGCCGAATTATTAATATAGTTAAAGGCAAAATACAGCAGGGGCCCTACGAAATGGGAAATGGCACCTCAATTGAATCCCTGGAGGAAGGCCATACTTACAAATACCTTGGAATAAAGTAGGCTCAACGAATTGATCACACCACCCTGAAAAAGGACCTAACAACAGAGTTTTATAGAAGGGTAAGACTGCTGAAGACCAAACTTAACAGTAAAAATCTGTTCCAGGCTATTAACACCTACGCGTGTACAGTGCTTAGTTACTCTTTCGGTATAGTTAACTGGTGCAAGACCGACATTGAACATTACAACGGAAAGTTCGAGGACTACTAACAAAAGCTCAAAATCACCATCTAAAGAGCTGTGTCGAACGTACAACATTGCCCCGGTGTGAAGGAGGAAGAGAACTGGCAGATATAGGAAAATTAAGTGATCAACAAATTTCTAATTTGCGTAATCATTTCCAGAAACTCGTAAAATTTTCTGATCTACACAGAGTCATAGGTCAGGTTGATGACTCAACACCTCTGCGACTCACAGAACAACAAGTTCAAGTATACCACCAAACAACTAATGGAAAAGAGAAGCCCCTTCATGGAAGACATATAAATGACGTCAAGCAAGATTATGTCGACAGTTCGGCGTCGAACCTCTGGTTGATCTATGGTCATATGTTTCCTGAAAAGGAAGGCTTTATATTGGCAATCCAAGATCAAGTAATTCCAACTAAGAGCTATCTAAAATACATCGTCAAAGACCCTTCTATCAACAACGACAGATGCAGATATGGTTGCCAAACATCTGAATCTATCCAGCATATCACCATTCAATTCCGACCGTCAAGGTGTCCGGACGTGTTTTTAATCTGTTAATGTGCTGTGTTAAGCATTTCTAGGTAATAATCTATTATTCTTCTTTAAAACTAGTAGTGTGAGTGCAAGTCAGTGAAAAAATACCAACAAGTTCTCCTGCTTCTAAGTGCATTTTCTTACCGAAAACTTAGTAGTGGAACTATAATTATCAGTACAGCGACATTAGTCTAATATAATTTGCCGCTGTTTTGAACCTATATATTATCTGAAATGTTGGAGACGTCATATCTTTAATCAGTCCCAGTACATTATATCAAAGGACCAGGAAGTTACCTTAACATCCTCTTTGAAATGCATTTGAGTCCCATTTCACTCTAAAAACTGCATAAGGTACAATTTTATTTCAATTTTCTTGTGCTATGAAGAACTAACACAGTATAAAACAATAACATCAACATTTACAACATTTAACAAAAACTTAAAAGAAATGAAATTCAAAAGCAGTGTACTTTGCTCTTTCTTACAATTCATCACCAGAAAATGAAATATATACTTCACTAAATTAACACTAACAAAACCGGTATTTCACCCGGAATATAATATCGAAATAATACATCAGCTTGACAGATTTCTTTCTTGGTAATAAATATAACTGGAGTGATTGCCCACGCATTAACATATATTGCCATATAACGGCTACCTGAGAGCAACCATTTTACTCACAATCCCAATTTATTGCATCCTTTTTAAATTGGTCGCAGCATTAAATCGCCCAAAGCAGACAAATAAGGCCACTGCAGACGGACCACTTGAGAGTTGCTTTAAAACAAGCAGAAATTACCAGCATAGGAATCTACCGATCTTCTATATGGGGCACCTACCAAGAGGGTAAAATCACGCTAGTGTACGGTATTGAAAGTTGGAAGGTATTGTGCCTTGTTTTATTTTAAAATACTTCTTTATCCTGTGAATTTTATTTTATTGACTTGTGTGTTTGTAAAAATTTATAAATATAATCTACTACTGCATCGTAAATAATTTTAAATTTTAAATTGGTAATATATCTGTAGTTTATGTGGTTTATGAATATTTAATTCACATTCAGTACTATGGGCGATGAACGTGATAAAGTAAGCGCTGTCGCGATAAGTTTCAAACATTGCAAAAAAGTAAAGAAAAATCTCATGTCTCGTGCGTAAAATGTGGAGAGTCGTTTCATCCTTCATGTGCTCTAAGAGTAAAAGGTCTCCTGGTTATAGGGGGCGAAAAAGTGTGGTGAACTGTTGCTCACACCAATCTGAACCTGAAAGCAGGGCCAATATTATTGGCGAAAATGACAACTATACTTTACAAGAAGGTGATGTAAATAAATTAATCCAAATTAACTCTGAATTGCAAGGAACTGACAATAACAGAGAAGATGAACTTCCTAGTGCTGCTATACCGAATAAAGCAAATTTATCTCCATCCAAATCTGATCTGGTTAATGGAGATAATTGGCAGCAGGTAAGGGATGGAGAAACCGCTCTCTTCGTCATATCTCAGCAACTACCCAACGGCCCGCTCCAATTAGGGGCATGAATGAAAATGAAACTGGACTAGAAATTGCTCAGAAATTCCACTGGATTTTTATTACTGGACTATCCAGAAAAACTGATGAAAAAGACGTTCTCAGTTATCTAGAATCCAAATCGCAAGACAAAAACATCATTACTTTTGAACAAATGCGGAAAACCATACAACAAGTAAGCTCATTCAAACTCGGGGTACCACAAAACTTAAAAGAAGATTTTCTTGACCCTAACTTCTGGCCAAATGGGGTTATTGAGAACTATTTCCTGAATCTTCAACGCCTGCGGAATCCATCCAATCACCAAATAAGGAACGGAGTCGCAAGGGTCTAATTATCAATAAAAACTTTAAATTATTTTATGCCAATGTATAGGGTATTAGGGACAAAATATCTGACTTTGAATTGCTTCTCAATGAATCAAAGGTATACTGCTTTTGCTCCAATGAGCACTGGCCTCAATCAGATGAATTCTTTGAGTTAAAAATAAAGGGTTTTACAGCTATAAATAGCTTTTGTAGATCGGATAAAGTGCATGGGGGTGTGAGTATTTATATACGAGAGAACTTAGAATGTCAAGTACTTAACCTGTCAAAACTTTCGAAAGAGTTGCAGTGTGAGGTAGCTGGGATCTATATTTCCTCTATACACACCCAAATAGTAACAGTATATAGATCTCCTAAAGGCGATCTGGATAGATATCTAGAAGTCATGTCTCTGGTTCTGGAAAAAATTGATCATACAGCGAACATTATAGTCATTGGCGATTCAATGTGCATTATGAACGGCGGAACTGCAAGGAGGTTGACTATCTCAACTTCTTTTTTAATTCCTATGATTTGTTTCCAACAGTTGACTTCAAAATGACAGGTGAAGCAACTTTGAATAATATCTAAGTTAACTTCAGCAAGTCCAATCTAGACATCATTCCCGTTGCTTTAGAGGGCATCTCTGATCATTCCGGATTACTGTTCAATACACCACTCAAACTCTCATATAATCATAGCACTAGAATTACTTTCAGACCAATCACTGAAGAATGTCTTTCTTCTCTGTATAATCAACTACAACTATATAACTGGAAATCAATTACGGAAGGTACCGAAAGTGTGGAGGATCAGTTCTGCAGTTTTTTTTAAGTCGTAACTAACGCTTTGGATAAAAGTCTGCCACAAAAGACGAAAATGGTTCGGAAAGTCAAACAAGGCCCTAAAATTGGTTTAATGACAACCTTAGAGACATGAGGGGGAGACTTCAAACTCTCAGTCTCCTTCATAAGCAAAATCCAATTTTGGTACCCAAAAACATGGTCAGTTATTACAAAAAACTGTATCAGACAGAGATAGCAAATTCTGAAAAAGCTACCCATGACAATTTCATTGCTAATGCATCAAACAAGGTGTCAGCCATGTGGAGTATAATAAATCTCATAGGAACTCCGCTCCAGCACCGAACGTCAGTCACCTCAATGCCCAGGTTTTCAATGACTTCTTTGTGTCAATTGCAGACGAGCTGATTAAAAATCTTTCTTCTTCTAATAGCTCCTTCAATGAGTATTTATCAAATCAATACATTGGAGATAGATTCAAATTTTACTCAATAACAGAAAAATGGTTTCAGATAAAATTTCCGACATTAAAAATAGTGGTAGCAGAGACTGTTATGACATCAACTCTAGAATCCTTAAATATCTCACAGATATAGTTAGCAAACCTCTGACTCACTTGTTTAATCTCTGCATCCGAGAAAGCATATTTCCTTCTGTTCTTAAATTAGCAAAAGTTATACCTGTTTTTAAAAATAAAAGAGATCCTGAAGATGTAACTAATTAGAGGCCTATACCTCTATTGCCACTAATCTCAAAAATTCTTTAATCTTTATTGAAAGACCAAATGATTAACTACTTTGAAGTAAATTATATCTTTACACCAAATCAATTTGGTTTTCGTAACAACAAGAGCACAACTCTGGCTATTAATCGACTAAGTGAGTTTGTGGCAGAGGGTTTTGAAAATATGCATAATGCATATGGTACATTCCTGGACTTAACGAAGGCATTCGATTGTATAAGTTTTGAAATCCTTTACAAAAACCTATCTCACTACAACTTTGATTCGAGCAGTATTACCCTTATACAGTCCTATTTAGAAGCAAGAGAACAGTATGTTCTTTTTGAGACTCAGCAGTCCGCGAATCGCAGGATTCAGCATGGCGTACCTCAGGGCTCTGTGTTGGGTCCTCCGTTATTTCTCATATACATAAATGACTTGCCAAACTTTAACAATCTATTGAATCAACTGATTATCCTGTTTGCTGATGATACCACAACATTGCTGCGCTATCAACCTTCAGACCCAATATTGCTGGGGACTCAAATCAAACAGCGTGAAATAGAGAATTGGTTTTTAGCCCATATGCTTAGTCTCAACATTATTAAGACCCAGAACATTAATTTTTCATTGCAATCTTCACCATCGACTCTAGAGAGTGATGGACCAGTGAAGTTCTTAGGGGTCTACCTAGATCCTGGGTTGACCTGGGAAGCCCATGTTATTTTCCTTAGCTCCAAATTATGTAAAATAACTTTCCTTATAAGGAGCCTGTCATAAAATGTATCTAGGGGCACATTACTGACAGCGTATCATGGATACTTTAAATTGGGGGCATTCTCCGTGCTCTGCTCAAATTTTTAAGTTAAAACGCCGTTGTGTTAGAATTATTGCAGGCTTAAAATACCGCGAGTGTTGTAGATAGCTTTGTGGGGCTAAAACTACTTACCCTACCTTGCACTTTTATCTTTCAGTGTCTTGTCTATATGAAACAGAACCAAAACAGCTACAGAACACACAACGATATTCACTCCCATTCAACCAGGACAGGAGGTGAATTAGTTCTCAGCTACCACAGATTGCAACGAACGAGAATGGGTACTGACTATTCTGGCATTAAATTTTTCAATGCACTGCCAGCAGAAATAAAAAATTTAAACGTACATCATTTTAAAAGAAGAGTAAAAAATTATCTTTTAAAACACGCCTTCTATTCTTTTGAGGAGTACTTAAGAAGTGATTTCAATGTATAAATTTTTAATGTGTTTGCCTCTATAATATACATTGTTGTCTATATATTAGTAAATAGGACATTTTATTTTCTTACCATTTTAATAACATTTTATATATTCATTTGTATACATATTTAATACATTTCATACTTGTGTACTTTTGACTTGTAAAAACACACAGTTGTAATACTTTACCAATAAATAAACTAAACAAAACTAAACATATCACAGGAGGTTGCCAAGCGTTCGCTGCAACTGAATACAAAGAATGACACGATGCTGTGGCAAAAATACTGCACCAGGAACTAGCACTGAAACATGAATTATCACAGTAGGTAAGATTACCATACTATAAATATAAACCAGAATCTGTTTTAGAAAATATCAACTACAAGCTGTACTGGGACCGCACGATACTGACCTATCGGTCTGTTGCTCACAATAGACCAGATATAGTTTTGGTAGATAAAGTCTCTCGGAAAACAACTTTAATTGACATAGCAATTCCTAACAACAATAATATAAATATCAAGCATGCTGAGAAAATAACCAAATATAGAGATGTACAACACACGAACTGTACCAATTGTTATGTCAACGATAGGACTAGTCCCAAAACATCTATTAAACAATCTAAAAAACCTCGGTCTGGACGAACATCTTTACAAACAAATGCAAAAAGCCGTCTTGTTAGGGACAGCCCGGACGGTCAGGAAATTCATGGGAAACTGCCGCCACGACTCCAACCAAGGGCCTGAAAACCTGGCAAGGGCTCCCACAGAGCTAAACCCTTTTGATATCTAGGATATCTGGGGTTTAGTGAATTTTCCCCTAAATGCACTCATAGCGTGCCTTAGAGGGAGTGTGATGCCATACATTGTATGGTCAAGTCGGGGGAATAATTTTTATTTGAAATTTATCCATAAAGTACAATTTAATATAAATATATAACAATAATATAGATCAAAAAACAGTGTTTATGATAAATTCAAAAAAAAAGGACGCTGAAAACAATCTAGGAAAGTTTCTTAAACAGCGCCCCGGAAATAACAACATAAAAAATCAAAAAGAAACAATAACAAATATAAATGTGCCACACGCTACCAAAAAAAGAAGAAAATATATATACACGAATAATCTAATTAGTTGCACGTGATGAAATCAAGAAGATTACAAATAAATTATTGGAGATTCAATAAGTACTTTTTGTATTTCTGTTTAAAACGGTTTAGTGTTAAAGATTTTAGCGCTTCAGGTATTTTGTTATAAACTGAATATATGTTAAAAGTAAAAGACCTTTCAAATAATGCCGTTTTATGTGGTGGGGGAGAGATCATTCCTCTGAAGCGCAAATTCAATATATGTACATCTGTTCTAAATTTTATTTTTCTTAGCAAATATGGAGGACATTTATAAAGCAATATTTTGGTAACCATAACAGCTGAATGCAACAAACGCCTATTAATCATATTGAGCCAGTTTGTATCTTCGAGTTTGTGAGAAATTGGTTCAAATTTACGAATGCCGTATGCAAATCTTAAACATGATTTCTGAACCTTCTCTATTCTACGCTTATCTATATTATCTAAACATGGCCCATAAACAGTAATTAAAAAAACTTAGTACCAAAGAATCTGTTAATATAGTCTTAACCTTAGGTGATAGAAGCTGTCTGTTGGGATATAACATTTTCAGTGTAGCATATGACTTTTTTAAAAGCTTATTTATGTGTGGTTTAAATCTTAAATCTGTATCTATTTCTACACCTAAATTTATAGCAGTTTTAACAGCTTCTATTTTTTTCTCATTTGTATAGATTTTAAACTCAGATTCAATTAGATTCTTGTGTTTTCCATAAATCATTAAGTACGATTTAGAGGGGTTGATATAAAGATTACGTTTATTAGAAACAGATACCAACGTATTCAAATCACCTTGAATATATTCTTGAGCTACATCAAACTCTTCAGGTGAAAACGAGTAATACACCTGAGTGTCATCTGCATACAGATGTACTGAATAAAAAAAACGTACAGTTGGAAATATTGCACGTATATAAGCTAAATAAAAGGGGACCTAATATGGATCCTTGTGGAACTCCGCAGCAGACAACTTCCTTTAGATGATCTACCTTGTTCAGTTTCCACAAACTGGACTCTTTTATGTAGGTAACTTTTAACAAACTTAATGGCAGCTTCAGAGAACCCAACGTAGTGTAATATTGCCTATAAAAGTGCATGATTGAGGGTATCAAAGGCTTTTGAGTAATCTAAAAGTAGCAATGCTGTTGTTTTACCACTATCACATGCACGAAAAATATCATCCGTTACCTGTAAAAGAGCTGTAGTGCAACTATAACCTACACGAAAACCAGATTGATGCGGAGGCAATACCGTATATTCATCTAAATGTACCCGAATTTGACTATACATAATTTTCTCTAATACTTTTGAAAGAACCGGGGTGACGCTAATTGGGCGAAGGTCGTTAAATGATAAAAGTTTGTCACCTTTGGGCAAAGGTGTTACTCGTGATATTTTCCACTTGTCTGGAAAGATACCCTCCAATAAGCAAGAATTTATGATATTAGTAATATATGGTAATATAATAGGGCAATAAAGATTAATCATAGCTATATTAAAATCATCTGGTCGTGTAGCTAAAGATTTTATTTCATGCAGATATTTTACTACATCCGTGGATGACACTGTTTTAAATTGAAAATATTCATTAAAATTGCATTTTAAATTTTGTTTATAATAATCTAATAAATCTTTGTCTACTGAAGAAATATTACGAGAATGGTTTAGAAAAGCCTCATTGATTTAATTTGGTTTATTTAAAAATAGTGGCAATGATACAACACTTTTTTTGTTATAGATATTTAAGTCACTTAACTGTTTACTTAATATTTTAGGGTTATTATTATTAGCAGCAATGCAAAAATTCAAATAGCTCTTCTTCTCATTTCTAATGGCAATGTTAGTCTGATTTCTGAGTTGTTTGTAATATATCCAATCATTGTTATTTTTACCTTTTTTAAACTTATTAAATGCTTTATCTCTCAGTTTTTGCAACAACTGGACATTATCTGTAAGCCACATTGGTTTTTGTCGTTTAGTCGTTATGGTCTTTATAGGTGCTAAAACCTCAAATATATTTATAATTATTTCGTTTAAGAACTCAACTTTAACATTAATATCTTTCATGTAAATTATGCTTTCGAATGGCGCATTTAACAGAAATTCATTTAGCAATTCTTTATTAATACGTTTCAAATTTCTGAACTTAAACTGTTTTTCAGTATTTGCCCTAAACTTATTTTTATGAAAATTACAATAAACCAAGCTGTGGTCAGATATATGCAGTTCCTTCACTACTGTGGAAAAATTGTCATTGTCACTAGAAATGAGAATAATATCGAGTAAACTATTAGATGACTTAGTTATTCTTGTTGCTTCATTTATTACTTGTTGGAGATTAAAATTCTCTACACATTCAAGAAAAATATTTGCATTTTGACTTTCTGGATCTAAGTGATTAACATTAATGTCCCCACCACAAACTATTTCATTAGAGCAAGTAATTAAATCGGATAAGGTATCCTCAAAAATACCTATGAATTCATAAAAATTACATTTTGGAGGTCTGTACATAGATCCGATAGAATAATAATAGTTATTAAATTTCAGTTTTATCCATATTTGCTCTAATGAATCCCTACAGTTAGTATTTATAATTTCATATTTTAGACAATTTTTAACATAAATACCTACTTCACCACCTCTGTGTTCTCTGTCTTTCCGTAATAGATTATATCCTCCTATCAATAAATTGCTGTCTGGCGTATTTTGTGACAACCATGTCTTTAAAAGACCCACTACATCGTAATTTTCGTCTAAGAAAACATTCTTAAATTCTGCAAAATTACATGGTAATGACCTTATATTAAAATATGCTATAGATAATTCCTTCATGATTTCACCTGCAACGTACAACGGAATAAAAAAGTAAAATATTCCAAAATAATACTACAAAGAATATTCACAACAAACAAACAAACAAAAAAGGCTACACGAATAAAGCAACCGGCACTTAAACTTAAATTAACTTCATAATATCATCTTCTGATTTAAGGCGTATCTTTTTGCCATTGATATTCGCGAACACATTTCCCCTATTAGACCACCCTTTTTCTTTACCCAATTTTTCTTTAGCAAAAAGGACAGTTCATATCTACTTTTCACAAGTACTTCTGAAATGACAATTCCACTACCTTTTAATTTCTTCTTGCTATAAAATATTGTATCCCGTTCTTCTTGGGTAGAAAATTTGACTATTACAGGTCGAGACTTATCCAATTCTATAACACTGGAATGAGGGAATTCCAACTATCCCTAACTTGCTACTAAATAATTCTTCCAGACTCATTTTAAGGTTCCTACCTTTGTCTTCGGGAATACCATACAGGCTAATTTGGGTCAATTTCATGTGTTGCCCAAAATCATCTACATTTTTTCGCAGTTCTTCATTTTCATCAATAACATTCTTTAACTGAGCTCTTAAAACATTTATCTGGGATAATAATAGCTGATTATCATTTTTCAATGATTTCACTTCACCATCTAGATTTTCATTCACACCCCGTATATCAGCAATCTGTATTTCAATGTTGTTAGTTTTAGATTCTATATTTTTTGTGCGTTCGTTCACTTTTTGTAACACTGTCTCTACGATTTTGTCAGTAAACACGTCAAGAAAATTTTTATCTGACAAAAACTCGTTTATTATTTCTTTAGATAAAGATTTTAACTCAATTTTTTGATGGCACCTCAATTGCATCTATGGGGGAATGTCATACTTATAAATACCTTGGAATAAAGCAGGCTCAACAACCTTAATTGACGTAGCAATCCCTAACAACAATAATATAAATATTAAGCAGGTCGAAAAAATAGCCAGATATAGGGATTTAGAATTTCAAATACAGAGGCAATGGGACATGAACAACACTCGAACGATACCAATTGTTATGTCAACAACTGGAGTAGTCCCAAAACATCTATTAAATAATTTGAAATACCTCGGTCTGGACGAACGTCTTTACCAGCTGATGCAAAAAACCGTCCTGTTAGGAACAGCCCGGACGGTCCGAAAATTCATGGGAAACTGTAGCCACAACGCCAACCACGGGCCTGATAACCTGGCAAGGGCTTCCACAGAGCTAAACCCTTTTGATATGTAGTATATCTGGGTTTTAGTGAATTTTCCCCTAAAGGTACGCTATGCGTGCCTTAGAGAGAGTGTGCTGCCATACATTGTATAGTCAAGTCGGGGAATATACGAATAGAATACGGATAGAATAAAGAGCGAAGAATACAATCGATCCAGAGCCTGAAACACCTTTGGCACAAAGAGCGGACGAGACTCAAGAATTACAACAAGAAGAGCCAACCAACTCTGACCTGCTTGACAAGATCCAAGCAGAAATGGAAGGAGCTCTTATAGAGTATAGTGGAACAGATCCACTGACTAGACCAGCTCTTCCCCAACTAAGACCTTCTAAGAAACTGGGTATCGTCTTGCTGGCTATGAACAAATTTGTCTTGCCAAACTATCTTTTAGGTGCTAATACGTTAGAGTCGCTACACACAATTGTGCTGCAACTTCCATCTGCAGAACAATTGGGGTCGCAGTAAGACCAAAGCAATGCCCTACCCAATTTAGACAAACACCTCAAATACCACCTTGGCAAAGAAGACTTGAAGGGACAATCAATTCTCTTCGGCAAGACGTTGGAAGACTGACCGAGTACCAACGAGGAGTCAGGAACAACAGAATTCCTAGCAACAATAATATAAATATCACGCATGCATATTCTGGGACCAGTTGGGCGCATAAGTATATGAACACATACACACATTCACACACATATACATAGAAATGTACATGCATATATACACAATTATATACACATACATATATCATTTTTCAGGTGCATTTTTCCACACTAACAAAAATTAATATACCTAGATATAAAAACTTCATTATATAAACGTTGTATAAACATAAAGAATTTATCAGATTAACACGAATTATCAGATATTAGTATATCTTTTTTTAAACTAATTCTGAATGATTTGTTGAATATACGGTGTTTTAGAGTAATATTTATGGAATTAAATAGTTTCACAGCATTAAAAGAAAATGACCGTCGATCTTTATGTCTTGTGTTCACCTGATGTATATCGTTCAATTGAACTAGTTTTTTCGAAAGGTCTTTACCTGAGGATTCCATAACTCGTTTTAAAAAACAAATGAAGTTGTATTTAAACATTGACTCAGTTCTTAGTCATTTTAATTACACTATGATTGGGGAAACATGATCATAGCTCCTTAAGTTTGGGACAAGCCTTCAGCAACTGTTTTGAATTTTTTGAATTATGTATTTTGTAATTTGATCTAGACATGGGAAATATATAATGTTGCAGTATGATAACTTTGACAAAATGAAAGTTTCACACAATCTCTTTTCATATGTTTCGTCATAAGATGTCGGCTAACATAAAGATGTTTCAGTCTGTAGTAACAGCACTTGATTAGTTCAGTAGAGTGTTCGATGCATCTAAGGTTTGTATCTCCGGTTAGTCCTAATTTTTTTGCAGTTGCAGTAAATTGGATTGTTTCATTTGCGACTGTTATTTTTAGGTTTGAAGAAAGAAATTCCCACTTTTTCTTGGAACAAAATAATAGTGACTTTGTTTTTGAATAATTTAGTTTGAGCCCATGTTTCAATGCATACGTATGGAGGCTTTTTAGGTCTTTATTAATTGATATTGAAGCTCTTTCATGCTCTTGATGATGAAAGCTGTGGTAAATTTGGGTGTCATCAGCAAAACATTGGATGTTACATTCAGTTATGATGTTAGGTAGATTTATGGTGTAAATTAGGTAAAGAACCGGACCTAATACGGAGCCTTGTGGTACTCCTGAAGAAATAGACTTTGTAGACGAGATGCTGTTTCCTACCCTTACCAATTATTTCCTTTCTTTCAAGTAACCATCTCAAAGACAGGATGTCAAATCCTATATATTTACATTTGCTGATTAAGAGATCGTTGTTGACGGTGTCAAATGCCTTACTGAAGTCCACCAAAGTTAAAACACAAGCCAGTCCTCTATCACTTGCAGTAATGATGTCATCAGTGATCCGGCACAGAGCTGTAGTTGTACTATGTCCTTTCCTAAAGCCAGACTGACATACGGAGAGTAGGTCATTGCTTTTTAAATAAGTATTCACTTCGAAAACAATGGAAATAGACTGAGAGGTCTTAAGTCACTTATATCTTTAGGATTAGGTACCTTAGGAAGTGGCACAATCACTGCTCTTTTCCAGCAGTTTGGGAAATAGCCACACTCAAGGCAGCTATTTACTATTTGAAGTATATAGATACCAACAATGGAAAAACTTAGGTTCAGAATATGGAGTGATATTCCGTCAATACCGCTAGCATTAGATTTAAAACTACGTATTACTTCAGTAAGTTCATAAATCTCTATTAATTTTAACTGAAACTCGCAGTTGTTCTTTATTTTGTTATTTTAATAGAAGTTTGAATGTTGCAAGCAATCCGAATTGATATCTGTATATACACTTGAGAAGAAATTATTTACTTTATTTACATCTAGAAGATGTTCAGAATTATAAGTTTATTTACTTTCTTGGATTTTAAAGTATTTTAAAGCTTTATAAAATTTAGATGAATTCTGCTGTTGGTACAAGAATTTCAAATATGCAGCTTTCTCTCTGCGGACAGATGTTTTAGCAAAATTTCTGATTTCTTTATAATGAGCACTATTATTTTGAGTAGGATACTTTTTAAGTCTTGCTAGGGCTTTGTTTCGTTCCTGTAAAATAAGCTTAAGGTTGTCTGTTAGCGATGGCGCCGGAGGTTTGCTTACTCTAACTGTTTTTATAAGAGCATGGTTGTTTATTATTCTTAACAAATTTTCTGTCAGGAAGCTAACCTTTTTGTCAATGCAACGAATATAAAGAATATTTGACCAATCATACGAAGAAAGTTCATAATGAAATAGTTCGACATTGAAATTCTTGAAATCTCGATATGTAACTTGCTTTATTGTTCTTTTGAATGTATTCAAAGAAATTTTGCAATACACTGCCATGTGATCACTGATTGTATCAGCATTATACATCTTGGCATATACATATATATATATATATATATATATATATATATATATATATATATATATTATATATATATATATTGACACAGCTTACGAAAATGGGATCTAATAAATTAGCAGTACTCTCAGTTATACGTGTAGGTTCTTTAAAAATCTTGTCTAGACCGTATGACTGGAAACAATTCGTTGTTCTATTTGGACTTATAAAGTTAATATTGAAGTCACTCATTACGATTGTGTTATCGTATGTGAATGTTACATGGGATAACACATGGTCGCTAATACTTAGGAAGGATTCTATGCTACTATTAGGTGGCCGATATACAGCCCCCACTAGAACATTGCTTCGACCCATCGTAATATTTAACCACATCATTTCAACTACCTCTGTCTCGTAGTCGGGTACGATCACAGTTGCAGCTGGAAAGCAGTTTCTTACGACAACCCCTACACCTCCTCCTCTGGTACACCTGTCAAAACGATGAAATGAGAAATCATCAACACTTATCAAGTGAAAAGGAGTAGAAGGAGACAACCAAGTTTCAGTTACCGCCAACACATCATATTCTTTACTTGTAATATTAGTTGGGGAAAGTTGACGTAATTAAGAAGGTCCCAAGACCATTAAAAATAAGATTCAAGAATTATGAAACAGTACTGAAAATACTCGCTAAGTCCAAATCACTCCAAGCTAACAGAAATTACAATCAGTTTCGTCTATCGTCTAACAAAACTCATAGGCAACAAGAACTGTATCTCAAGGCAAAAGAGGACCTGAATGCCAGAATTGCCCAAGGTGAATCTAATTTACGCATCAAGTACATTAATGCTACTCCTAAGATTATTTCTTTATACTAAATCGTCAAAACAGAATAATTTCCATGTACTACCAAAATGTGTGAGGACTAAATACAAAAGTGAATGAAGTATACTCTGCCGTGCACGAATGTGAATACGATCTTATAGCCTTTACAGAGACCTCTATGTACGAAGTTTTCCGCAAGGACAGGGATTTTATAGCAACCAACAGAACCAGAGGCGGTGGTGTTTTGTTACCATCTAAGGTAACTTTACCAACATCTTTATTAAAATTAGATAATATCTGGGCAACAGTGCCACTCATCGACATTTTGGGATGTAAATGTGTTAGTAATTATATGTCATTATATATATATTTGTCATTTATATACCTCCGTCTGTAATTAGTACTTGAGTTGTTCTTGGATGCTTTTGAGCAATTCAGTATCAGTCTCTCTAACATTATCATAATAGGTGACTTCAACATTCCGTTTCTCGACAGCACTAATATCAGGACTACTAAATTGCAATCTTTAATTGAATTTAATAACTTTAAACAAGAAAACAATATTATAAATGCCAATGGTGGATTGCTTGATTTAGTCTTGTCGAGTGTATCATGTGAAGTTAAGGCTGAATTCAACCCGCTAGTAAGTATCGACAATTATCACCCTCCGCTTATTATTTCAATCAGAGTTCAAGTTCCACATATCAACCAGTTTCCGCCTGACTCCAGACAGAGAACACATAACTTTAGAATGGGTGACTTCCACGGCCTATACCTTGCTCTATGCGATCTTAACTGAAATTCCTTGTCTTCCTGTACCGATCCTAATGCAGCTTGTGACATCCTTTATAATACACTTAATGCATTGTTAGATCGCTTCATCCCGCCGTATAAAAACAGATTTACAAAGTACCCTACATGGTATTCCCACGATTTAATCCAAAACATTAAACTTAAGAACCACTATCACAAATTATTTAAAAGGTATAACTGAATATTATTATCATAAATTTAGCCATATGAGAAAACTTGTAAAAAAACTAATTAAGGATTCTTTCCACACTTACTTAAATACCCTACAGAACAAAATACAAACCGATCCCAAGGCCTTTTGGTCATTTATTAATCAAAAATGCACCTTCTCACGTATTCTAGGAAGAATGTCCTACCAGGAACAATCCCCAGACAATAGTTAATTTCTTTGCTCATTATTTTAAAAGTGTTTATTCCCCCTCCAGTGCAGGTAATTCTTTGGGTGGGTCCATATACTCGCCTAACATTTCTATAGCAAGTTTATCTATAAGTGACATCATCAAGTCCTCCAAACGCCTTAAAGATACTTTTACATCTGGACATGACATGATTCCCAGCTTCTTGGTTGGAGACTGCTCGACCGTTTTGGCTTCACCGTTATACTCAATATTCAACTTAATCCTAAAAACTGGGATATTCCCTGAGTGCTGGAAACTATCGAAAATCTGTCCGGTGCACAAATCTGGTAAAAAAGATATAACAAATTACAGACCCATCGCCATTATTCCTAATTTGGCTAAAGTATTCGAGATGTATATTTATGATCAGATTTTTCCTATGGTCAGATCACACATATCGCCGGACCAACACGGTTTCATGAAAAATAGATCCACAGTCACTAATTTATCGATTTTCACCCAGTTCACAGCTGCAGCCCTTGAATCCAAAAGTCAAGTAGACGTGGTCTATACGGATTTTACCAAGGCTTTCGATAAACTTCATCACCCTACATTAATCTAAAAATTATCGGTTTTTGGTTTCAGTTACTCGCTGGTTACTCTATTTAAATCCTACTTAAGTAACCGCCATCAATTTGTTAGCTACAACGGCTTCAAATCAAACATATTTACTTTCAGTTCAGGAGTACCCCAAGGTGCCAATCTCCGTCCGTTATTGTTTCTGATATTCATTAACGACTTATCAAGTATACTGTTATCTGAAACTCTTCTTTTTGCAGACAATCTGAAATTATTTCTTAAAGTCGAGAGCATCAATGATAGCTTACGGCTACAACATGACCTCAATCAGCTCACGTTATGGTGTACCAAGAACAAACTCTTTTTGAACATCGCGAAATGCAAAGTATGTTATTTTACTTTAAAGAGGAATAAAGGACCTAGGTGTATATTTCGATCATACATTCTCATTCGCTGAAAATATTTCCATAACTTGCAAATCGGAACTGCTCAAAGTTAGATTATTCCAATCTTATCTGGCATCCTGTTTACAAGATTCATCATAAGCGTTTGGAGGCAGTGCAAAGAAAATTCCTGAAATTTCTCGCTTTTCGAGTAGACGGCTCATATCCTGTCAGAGGGTACCAGCACAATTTACTTCTTGACAGATTTGGGATAAGGTCTTTAGTTATGCGTTGGAATTTACATAGCCATTCATTTTTATACAAATTGGTTCACAACAGAATTGACTCTCCTGTTCTTCTGTCAATGCTCCCGATGCATTCGCAAGGATTGGTTCAAGAAATAACACATATTTTTATCTGTTTGCAAATACAAATGTACTCATAAAGTCACCATTATTTATCATGTGTAGAACTTATAACAGTATATCTAGAATCTGTGATATTAACTATGACAATTTTGAATCAATCGCTGAAGGGTATATTCAACAAATGTCAGATCAACCATGGTTCAGTTACTAGTAAAAGTCCCTTGTCAATTGTTATTTTATTATTTTTTTAAACTGTCTAAAATTTATGTTGTAATATTTGTAATATTCTGCGTTCTTTTTATTATTATCATTTTTCTGAAATATTTAAGATACCATAGTTTATTTATTAGTATGTTTCATTACTTTATAATATTTGTCCTGTTATTGGATTTATTTCAGTTGGGCAATAAACTAAACTAAACTAAAGTAAGATAAATCCATTATAGAAGGTAATAAAGATCTTGTGTTTAGAGGACCGACCTTCAACAAATTATTCCCTTTGTTAACCATACTTAATTCTTTTATTTAATATACTTATAGTTATATACTGGGCATTCACTATCATCACAAGCATGATCCGTTGGTAAATCTTTCTTTTTAGTCTTATTATAATTTAAACAATTACCGCACTTTTTGCAATTAGATGTACAGTTTTTCTTTTCATGATTTCGACTGAATCTCGTACGAACTTGATCCGACTTACAATCTTTACTGAGGTGACCATAGCCGCAGCACTTACGTCATTTCTTGATACGAAGATGGTCTATCACTTTTGATTTTTTCCAGCCAATGAAGAGATAACCGCTTCTCAGAATGTTAGTTCTTAGAGCGGGCGAGAGTTTAATTACAAGATTAATATCTTTGTAGTAATTAAGTTTTGTAACCAACTTGAGAGCTTCCTCCGAACCAACTAAATTATTAAGAGTGTCATTTCTAATGATATTTGCATCGGTATCCAGCCCATCTAAGTGAACAGATTCGATCAGGAGTCTTGGATTTAACTTTTTTGTTTCAGAAATATCGTATTTAGAACCTAGAGTAGTGGAGACACTACTAGTTTCCAGAGAATTTTTATTATTACATTGGACAGTTATTCCTTTCTTCGTTTCTCTTATATTATTAACACAGAATTTCGAATTTTCAGGATTAACAGATTTTTTCAAATCAGATCTCTTTGCTCGTAAGAGATTTATTTGGAGCCGTTGTAAAGACGGATATTGCATTACATTGATTTTCTGATTTGGCGACATCGCTGTACATTCGTTGGCATATTGTTCAGAAGAGTTTTCTGTAATTGATTTGTATATTCAAGATCAGATATAAGCTTATCAGCAATTAGTTTTTCCCTCTTAAGGCACTCCAATTCTTTTCAAATTTTAATTCCCGAAGGTTTGCAGACAACTTATCCTTGCATTCATCACAGACCAGAATACGTTATCGGATTCACTAATAATTCTTATCCAGGATTAACGTAAATTTAAGTGTTATAACAAAATAATGTATTCTTCTGAGAGTAAAGCATGCTCAGCATCCGTCGTTTTCATCGTCATCGGGTATAAAATTGTATATAATTGCTGCTGTAAGTGCCGATATATGTGAAAACTTAACTAAAATTAATGGTTTTCATTTAATAAATAAAATGTTAACTTTTGATACTACAACTAATTGGAATATGCAGAAAAATACTGTTATTTCATAGTTTTAAGTATTCACTTCTTAAGGTAGTAATTAAGGACTCAGAATTTCTTGTTAAAAATAGAATTAAATTTACGCCAAATTCTGTGGGATAGTTTCTCCGACAAGGTTTTGACGTAGCTCAAAACATCAGTCAGTTCTTCAGGCTTCAAGCATAATTAAATACTCTTATATATTTTGTATGTATTACACTTTTGTCGATTTTTCGCAACGTTTAACATTTCATTGTAAGGGTTAGAGTACAGAGTACATGAATCACCCTTATTGATGAAACACGTCATTGAATTTCTTCATAATTACAGTTCTGAAATACATACAGCATTTTCCAGCTACAAAAAATTCAAATACTAAAATTTTATCAAAATTTTCTAAACCGTTTTTGAGAGAAGTTGAACATACATGCATGAATTATATCAACCGTCGCCTATGCTAGCATACAGAATTACGTCGCCACACGAAGACCATTGACCAGGCGGATCGCAGATGCAGTTATAGGTCATATTTCATCGCATTTATTATTTTGCATTATAATAGTTAGTTAGTTGTAACGCTTTGAGATTGTCGGGTCAGAAATTCAAAAATTTGTATTTCAAATAAAAATATTTTCTTTAAAATAGAGTTCACGGCCCATTTTTCATGCATACATAGATTGCTCGAATAATAATATTAGATAAAGAAGAATGAAAATAGTTTTTTTTTTCTACGCTTCCTAAAGGCAAAAACTATTGAGGCTGATTATTCAAGTTTACACTCTGGCGTTGGTTACCCAGTTTGGCACCACTCATTAATCGGTATAGATCCTAAGACAAAAAACTAATACATATGTTCCATTTAAATTTGTGATTTCAGACTAACCACAAAATTGTTTAAACTTACAAACGAATATCTCTTGTACTACAAATTTCCACACTTCTAGCAGAACACAACACTCACATCAAAAAAAGGTTTCTGGTGTGCATCAGATCCCAACACCCCATTAATATATATAAAAAAAGGTCATCAATTTAATGAGAATCTGCAACAGTTATCGTCAATGTTGTAGGGTAAAAAATATGCCGAAGCACAAGGGCTAGGGTGACAAAGGGATGCTCTCTTCCTGAACCGAGAATCTGTCAGCGCGAGGCAATTTGAAGGGAGGAAACGCACAGTGACGCTGATTCGATAGCGGTTCATTAAAATCAGTAAATGTCGCATTTAGTAAGATGGATTCGCAATTACGGGGTGAGATGACAATATGGATGGCAAGGAAATGACTTTGATCCGTACTACATCTGTGGTTCAAATCTCTCTTACTCTCGGCCTACGTAATTTTATCGATTTTCGTTTTCAATAGGATGTTCTCGAAATTGCTTTTCCATTTGTAAATTCTGGTACGAATATTGGGCAAATATATAAAATATCGAATTGAATCGAATGTTTTGAAACGATGAATCAAATGAATCCGTGCTTGCATAGGCTATTGAATTTAAGTAGCGTTCTGTTTTAAATGAATCACAGGAATTTCTACCTCTGAGTTCGTTTTTCACCCCTAATTTAACTAAATTCCAAGCTGCACACTTAACGCTTTTATTCACATCGGGAGTGGGAAATTTAATCAAATCGAATACTAATCAATAAAGCCTTCTAGGTAACTATTCGACAGTTTTTTATGTATAATTTCTCATTAGAGATTAATATTATTACTTTTGGAAGATGATGAAGATTAATGGTTATTTCTATAATAGAGAACTATTCATATAACTTTCTTTCATAACACTGAAAAGTATTATCCATTCGGTAAATTAACCTGAGCCTTATAAAGAATAAAATTACCAAATATTAACCTTTTTTATTAGGTAATTTGCCAGTTACGGTACCCGTCTTTTCTTTGGTCTACCTATAGCTCTTCTCCTTTTACACATTTTAATTAAAATCTGTAGCATTTATTCTTTTTTTCGTCAATTTTTTGCTAAGGACGAACATTTTCAATTCGTTTGTAACATTCGTTTCTTTTCTGAGATTACGCGCTCTAGAAAGTTAGTTTCTTTTATTCAAATACTTTCTTCTACAGGGGCGACGAGAGGCTATCGCTCCCTCCAAGAGCTTCAAGATCATTGTGTTTAACACAATAGAACAAGAAATTCTTACATCCACAAGCTTAACATAAAGCCACTTTTAATACAACCCAGAAAATACAATGTTTTCCAAACCCTATAGAAGCCTCGCCTAATATTAAATATCGTCACCCTCACGTACCTGATCGCCCATCCTCCGCCCCCCAGACGTACTTGGTCGCACACCAGACGTACCTAATCGCCTCCTGAGGCTTGACTTTGGATCCGCCCCTGTTGTTCTATGATTATATCCAACATTTCATATCCTTAGCTGATTGTTGGTACAGCAGTATCTTTTCTTATTTTACTCTTAAAAGTTTTGTTAATTCAACCACATAACATATAGAATCTATTTATTTTTAATTCCACGTCATTGCTGTAATCTAAGGATATGTTGAATCGGAAATATCAGGATACGTTTACTGTCCTAATGTATATTTGCTAGGACTGTCTTTGTTCTCATCAAATGTTTCCAAGAAAGCCATAACTTTTGTCTCCTTCAAAGATATTGTCTAATTAAATGTCTTTCTTATCTGGTCTAGCTAGTAGAAATGTTTATCTCTTTACTGAAACCATTCCTTCTTCCATATCATCGAACTGTTCCCACAGATCATGACTGTTCCAAAGAGTGTGAAAAAATGATACAAATGAAGTACGATATAATCCTCAGCGAGATGATTCGAAATTTGCCGATCCCATAATGTGCAAGATGCGTGATACGACCAAGAAAGTAACGAAACACATACACTTAGAATTCATAAATTTAACTTGTTTAGAATGAACCAAGGTTGGCGGTATGCATAAAATAAATCCTGTAGATATAATCATAAATTATAATAAACTTTCATAGCTTCTGTTTACATCCACAGAACAATTGTGCCGATGTTTAAAATTGTCAGATACTGTTAGATTATAATCTAAAGTATATATTTTATTTATATTAAAAAACACTAACCACTGGTAATTTTCACAAATTTATTATATTTTATTTAACAATTGTTTCGCTCTGATGACAGGCTTCGTCAGAATTAAATATTAAACTAAATGCTACACATATGAATATATTATATAGTGTTGTAAGATAATAAGGAGTATATAGGTAGAAAGCACAATATGTTTGTCATTGATAACATATTATCCAGAAAATTAAAGAAAAAAGCTAGAACAAGTATACCCTTCCTCTCCCAACTCTAACTCAAAATTCCACCAATCCATTACGTTTATATGTTCTCCATCTGAAAAAATTTCTCAATTTCTACTAAATAACATTAATAAGTATGAAAATTCAGGAGTCTATAAGTTAACATGTGGTAGTTGTCCAAAATTATAAATCGGTCACATAGGAAGGTCATTTAAAACAACATGGTCTGAACAATTAAAAACCTATGAAAATCAGGAATACAACATATCTACATTTGCCGACCATTTATTACATGAAAATCATATTCCAGAAACTACTTCCGAAATATTACATCTAGAACAAAAAAGTAAAAAATTAACTCGTTTAGAACACTTTTTAGAATCAATAAAAATGAAAATTCACATTTTTTAAATGACCAAACTGATACTTACTCACTTAATCTTAATCTATACTATTATAAAATTGTAAGTTTGTCCGTTTGTTTGTTTTTTTGTTTATTTGTTTGTTTGTTTGTTTGTTTGTTCGAGCATCACGGTAGAACTACGCAACTGATTTTGCTGAATATTTTTTTGTTGCAAAGCCTATACGTTGACTTAAAATCTGGAATACATTTTATCGCCCTACATCGACAGAAACGGTAGATTAGCGAAAAAACTTCTATCATGTTGTTCTAATCTTTGGCTCATAAATACTTGCATATAAAATGTGGTTGAAATAAGGGAAGAACGAATTATATTTATACATGGTGGATAAAGAATTCTTAGAAAAAATGTGTTATGTAAGCAGTTTTTGAAGTTATGAAACGGGTTGAAAAAATGTTAGAAACAGTTGTTTATAAAGTGTTGTTGAAATATAAGATGGAGTGGAATTATAGTTTATAGGGCGGTAAAAAAAATTGTTTAATATCCTCAAGTAGTTGCTTATATAGGATGGTTGAAATATGCCGCGGAGTATAATTATAGTTATAGAGGTGGGTTTAAAAATATTATAAAGAAATGTTATGATCCAAAAGCTGTATCCATATACAGGACTATTGAAATATAGGATGTAGTAGAATTCTAAGAATAAATGGTGGAACAAGATTAGAATAAGTTTCAAATGAAGAGTAGTTAAAAAATATGAGGAAAAATTGTGAAATAGCCTAGCTCATAATCAGTTGCACAAATAGGGTAGTTAAAATATAGACTAGACTAGAAGTATAGTATTTAAAAATCTGTATATTGGGTAAACAATAAGCAGCATATACAGGGTGATTGTAATTCAGGTTGAAGTAGAGATATACATACAAGGAGATACAAAATATAACAACAATTGAACAATATTGTTATATAAGGTGCCCCATAAGCAGCTGCAATTTTGGTGAAATATATTGGGAATTGATGGATTTATATTTATAGGTAAACATGGTGGGCCAAAGAATGTTATACTGGGTGGCCGATAAGTAGTTGCAAATAGACGGAAGAGTAGAGTTATAGTTAAACAAAGTGGATACAATTTTTTTGTAGGATAGAACATGAGCTGTTGCATATAGGCAATATCTAAAACAAGGCGCAAAGTAAAATTATAGTTATATAGTTTGGTTAAAGCAATGTTAGAAAAAGTTGCATATAAGGGGTGTTCGAAATAAAAGGTGGAGACAGATTATACTTACCAGGGTGTTACAAAAGATATATGTAAGTAAAGATATTGCGTAGTCAATAAGCAGTTGCATTTATAAGATAGTTGAAATATAGAGAGAAGCAGAGTTGTAGTTAAGTGTTTTAAAAAATGTTATATTTGGTGGTCCCTAAGCAGATGCATATACATATAGGGTGGTTGAAATATTTTGTAATATAACAAATAAACGTAAATGACAATTCTGTTTAAATAGAAATTGCAAAATTTTATTTTACTTATTTAATTTCCATTTGTATGTTTAATTAATAGTACATGGGTGACCGAGCTTTACTCGTGAATTCAAGAGTTCCTCAAACATGTTGGTAGGTACATATATATATATATATATATATATATATATATATATATATATATATGTTATATACGTCGTAAACAATACTTAGAATAATAATATGACAACACCGTGTAACCGGTCAAATGAGTCGTTCACATGGTGTCATATTACACGATATAGCAATTCCCAGGAAATACGCAAATGCCCATCGCACGTGTAAAACTGCTGATGCTGACAATGCAAGACGTAGCTTATAAATGCACATGCGATGGCTGTGAGCGTCATTAAGTGTATCGCATTCAATTATCTCATTTATATTGTTTAACGTAATTTTTGAAGTAAAATATTTAATTTGTGTTTTAAATAAAAATAATTTTTTTTAAAAAAGCATTTGTGTTTGTGAAGATATAAAATTGGCGCAGTCAGTAGGATTGTTCCAAAACGACTAGAACACGAGAATTCTAACTAGTCGTGGTGGTTTCCAAACCTTCGTTGGACAATCAACCTCTTGCTGGAGACACAACTGGAAGCGAGCTAGCACCAGGAACACGCAACGGCTAACCAGTGCAGTCAACTTACAGAAAAGTCCATGCCAGGAATTATATTGTAAGGATTACGTTATTATTATTTTATTATTTCCATTTATTGATACACTTAATCACCATTTCTATCATCAAAGATAAATCCTTTAATATTCCTTAAATATTTTAAACATATTACATCACTACCCTTGATATATTCAGTTCATTTATTTTGAGTAAAATTGCAAGGTAAGAAATATTTTTGACCAATTTTGGTACATATTGATAATTACACATTAAATTTATACCATTATTTTGAACGACAACTTATAATAACTTGATCTAATTATTTTAATATCTATCTATTTTCACATTTATTTATTTAAACATTGATTTATACGTTTTACCATTGTCAATTCGACAATATAATCTGATTTAAATTTTTAATATTGTGCAAATACTTTGACTATGACCACTACAAGGCAAGGTGCAGCCACTCCAACTGTGGAGCCCTATAAAATTTCCGAGATTTTTGCGATAGTACCGGAGTACGACGGCAACCCTATCTTTCTAAATACCTTTATCACATCATGTAACACCGCCCACAGTATGGCGACCGATAACCAACAGGTTTTACTTATACTCCACATAAAAAATAAACTCCGTGGCAGGGCAGCGGAATTAGTAAATTCACGAAACCCTAGTCTGTTAACTGAAATCATTACTCTTCTCGAAAACCACTTCGGAGACCCCCGAGACCTATCGGCACTCATTCAAGATCTCCAACGAATGAAACAATTATCATCCGAGTCACCCTTAACTTTCTCGACTACAATTCAGACTCACCAGGCAAAAATGTTGGCCGCAGTCACAAAACAAAATATAACTTCCAAGGAAAAACAAGCCCAAATAGATCTCATTGAACCCATGGCACTAAACAGCCTTCTTACAGGCCTAGAGCCAAAAATGGGACAATTAATTCGAGCAAGCGACCCAAAAGATATCTTAACTGCGATCTCTAGAATTAAAAGAGAAATTCAATTAAATCATCTTGAAACTCAAAAATTCTCTAACTTCAAAAATACAACTCCGACCTTTAGAAGACCCAATCAATTGCCACCCCCAAAACACTGTACATTCTGTAAGAGAATGGGCCATTCAGTTAATGAATGCATCACTAGATCGAGGCAATTCCAACAGAATCAAAGCTTTGGACAAAATCAAGGTTTTGGGCAAAACTTTCAAAGACCTCGCCCTAATCCATTCGCCCAAAATTCTAATCAACAAAATTATCAACAACCCCGCCAAACAAACTTTCCTCCCAATAGGAGTTTCCAACAACAACGCCCATCAACAAGCAATCAACCCCCAAATACGGACCAATTTAAACCGAACCCTAATTTTTACCGCCAACAACGTACTCATCACCTAAATAATCATGAGTTCGAAAATCCTAGAAGTGAACAGACTTATTCGAACCCAACACCCAATGAGTACCAATACACAGATTTCGACTATAACGATTATTGTTCCTACGACAATTACCAGAACGACTTTAACGATTACTTTAAAACAGACTTCGAGAGCGAAAATTAGTCTCAAAACTACGAAGAAATTTCTCCTACAAATTTTCAGGACACTACCCCCCCAAACAGAGCCCCCGGATATGTCAGACCTTCCAACCCACATTGAAACCTTGAATTTAGACAGCTTCGACCCCAACCTGAATATCCCCGAACAGAGATTTCTGTAAGACCCCTCTTGTCCGTAAACTCTAAGAACTTATATTACATCACCGATGCATCCAACACTTACAAACTTCTTGTGGATACCGGTGCAGGACTCTCTATTTTTAAGCCAGAAACTTGCAAACGCTTCAGGGAAAGGTTCCAAGAAAATGTGGTCATCCAGGGAATAACTAACGAGAAAATTCTTATCAACGAATCGACTCTCGTCCCGTTTAATATCAATGATCCCCATAAGGTTTACATTTGCAATATCGATATCGAGTTCGATGGATTGTTAGGTTCCGATTTCCTGGAACATTATAATTGCATCATTGATTTCGAAAAGAAGCAACTAGTAACCAATTTCAAAACACTTCCCTTGTATAAAGTAACAGACGATTTAATCAGGAAAGATACTCCTAAAAACTTTTCATGTAACCCCGTCAACTCAATTTCCATTCAACCACGTACAGAGCAAATCTGTAAACTTACTTGCAACCTTAGAGATACAGATGCCTTATTAACAGGCATAGAAGTTGAAAAAGTCCATCTTCCGAATGCTATAGTAAAAGTCGATAGTAATGGCCAATTTCTGACATCCGTATTAAATGCAAATGTCATCCCTAAAACTATAAATTTCACTGACATTAAACTTGAGCCTTTACAACATTTCAGTGTGAATTCTATTTCACAAACCCAACCAACAGACAACAACATACTAGAACGACAAGAGCAAATTTTCAATCAACTCCGACTTGACCACTTAAACGAAGAAGAATCCGACTTAATATCGCAACTATGTCTTGACTACTCTGACAAATTTTATCTCGAAGGAGACCATCTGTCATTTACCAACGAAATTAAACATACCATCGAGACTAACAACTCTAGACCAGTTTTCACGAAATCTTATCGCTACCCTCAGATTCATAAAGAGGAAGTTAAATCCCAAGTAACGAAAATGCTAGACGAAGGTATTATACGCCATTCAAACTCACCCTGGTCCTCCCCTGTATGGGTAGTACCGAAAAAACTGGATGCTTCAGGAAAGCAAAAATGGCGCGTTGTAGTAGATTATCGAAAACTCAACGAACTAACAGTTGATGACAAATATCCTCTCCCTAACATTTCGGATCAACTTGGCAAATGCCAATATTTCACAACACTTGACCTCGCCTCAGGATTCCATCAAATTGAGATTGACCCAAAAGACATTTCCAAAACCGCGTTTACCGTTGAGAATGGGCACTACGAATTCGTAAGGATGCCCTTTGGTCTAAAGAATGCCCCTTCAACATTCCAGAGGGTTATGGACAACATTCTTTTAGGTATTCAAAACGAACGTTGTCTCGTCTATATGGACGACATAATCGTATACTCTCCCACTATCAACGACCATTTGTCTCGTCTTACTGATGTTTTTAAACGCCTACGAAAGGCAAACCTCAAGATTCAACCCGACAAGTGCGAATTTCTTCGCAAAGAAGTTGCCTATCTCGGACATCTGATTACCAAAGATGGAGTTAAACCCAATCCATCAAAGGTAGGATGTATATTGAAATTTCCTCAGCCCCAAAATCAAAAAGATATCAAATCCTTTCTGGGATTAGCCGGGTATTATCGTCGATTCATACCCAATTTTGCTAAAATTTCAAAACCACTCACAAAATTGTTGCAAAAAGATGTTTCATTCTATTTCAGTTCTGAATGCGTTAATTCTTTCAATGAATTAAAGCAAGCCCTCACTTCGACCCCAATTTTAATTTACCCCGACTTCAATGAGCCCTTTATTTTGACAACTGACGCTAGCGCATTTGCAATCGGCGCTGTGCTTTCACAGGGACCAATAGGCAAAGATCTGCCAATTGGATACGCATCTAGGACCCTCTGCAAGGCTGAGACCCGATACTCCACAATAGAGCGTGAACTTCTGGCTATTGTTTGGGCCGTTAAACACTTCAGGCCAATAATTTTTGGACGAAAGTTTAAACTCCTGACCGACCACCGCCCGTTAACGTGGCTCTTTTCTATTAAAGATCCAGGTAGTCGACTTGCCAGATGGCGCCTCAAACTCGAGGAGTACGATTATGAAATTATATACAAACCGGGAAAAGTAAATAAGAACGCAGACGCCCTTTCACGCATTCGAATCAACCATTTTGATGAATGTATGACTTTCCAATCGAACACCAAACTCCAACACTACACGATAACTCCCTTAAACGAAAACGAAAACAGTGAGACAGAACAACTTGAAACTGACGACGAAGACAACTCAATTTTTACAGAATTTCGGACATTCGTAGAACGGTATAAGACCGTCTCACTTATCGACTATAGTAAAATTCAGTACTCCAACTGTCAACTCCTTGATAGAGAAAACAAAAATATCTTAGTTTTCTTTCAATCCGGCAATTTAAAAGATTTTCATAACCAAATTCTTGAGGATATCTTCGAAGAGAACGCCGACTTTGAGCAATTCAAAATTAACATTTTCAATAGTAAAAGCGTTCGAAAAAGACGATATTACATTATTTCCCTACCAACTGATTTCGACACTGTGAACGAGGTATTATTTGCCTCAATTTACAAGAGCAAAGACCTTCTAACTGACTCCGAACTATACTGCGTTGAAAATAACTTAGACCTACCTATACTCGAAATGCTTTCGTTTATATTTGCAGAAACAGACATAAAGTGGAAAGTCTGTCAGAACATAACAAAAACAGTAGGAAGAGATCAAGTGCCAATAATACTAGATCAATTCCATAACGGTAAAAACAACATACACAGAGGGATCAACGAAACTATTAGACGAATTAAAGAAAAGTATAACTGGCAAGGTATTACAAAAGACGTAGAAAACTTCATTAGAAACTGTCAAATCTGTCAGACAACTAAAGCTTTCCGTAAAAACCTTGACAACCCATTAGTAGTAACAGAAACTCCAAGAACCCCTTTCGAAAGAATAAACATCGACATTCTCGAAGTTCCTAGCAGAAATTACGCCCTCACTATCCGAGACGAATTAACTAAATATTCCCAGGCCTACCCGATTAGCGACAAGTCCGCCAAAACCGTCGTTAGTACACTCTTGGTGTTTTTCCAACACTTCGGAACGCCTCTGAGAATACACTGCGACTACGGTCGTGAATTCGACAATGCACTCCTCAAAGACCTTTGCAAATTGTTCGATATTAAACTTTCCTACTCTAGTGTAGGACACCCCAAATCTAACGGCTCATTAGAGCGTTTTCATTCAACATTGTTAGATATGATCCTTATTCATAAGGCCGAGCACCCTGACGAACACCCCTTCAATATTCTGCCATACGCAATTATTACCTACAACAACTCCGCTAACAAAACCCATGGGTTCACACCCTATGAACTCGTTTTCGGGCACACATCTAGCCGACCCCCTGAAACCCTCTATAACGAAAAGGACTTGATTTCTAAATACATCAGAGACTTAAATAACCGCATTTCACAGTACTACAAAATAGCACGCGAAAGAACCGATACTCAAAAACAAAAAGCCAAAATTCGATTCGATAAACATGTTTCGGACAAAACCCCAAATTATCAAGTAGGTGACAAGGTTTACGTACGCGAATCTCAGTTCAAAGATAAACTACAAAACAAATTTAACGGACCATTTCAAATAGTAGAACTACATACAAACTCAGCTACTTTACTTAATTCTCGTACTAACCAAAAAACCAGAGTAAACTTTGACCGTATGAAACCTTTCACAGAAGACTGATTTCTTTACAGGGTCATCCTGCTGTTCGGATCGGCAGCATCCCAATTTGAAATAAAGCCAATCAATAACACCCTAGGGATTTATTATCATGAAGAATCACGTATAGCCGTGTCAAATCACAAATGGACTCTTCTAGTTCATAGAAATCTCTCCGCTCTAGAACAAGCTTTCGCTACCAACGACAGAATTCTCGATGCACTAACTTTATCACTAAAAACTAACGTCCACCCAACCAACGTATTCCGTGCTGACGTTCAATCACACATCAACTTACTTAACCAAATCTCAAACTCTGTCAAAAACAAATTCACTGAAATCCACATGGACACTCGAAGGTACAAACGTGGACTAATCGATGGCGCCGGATCAATTTTCAAAGCCATAACTGGTAACTTAGACGCCGCCGACGGCGAGTACTTCACCAACAGTATAAATAGTTTAAACAAAGGACAACTGCAGATCGAAAACCTTTTGAAAAACCAAATCAGCGTAACCACCTCAGTTATAAAGAACTTTAACGAAACTATTCAACGCATTCAGGTCGACGAGAAAATATTTAACGAAAATATTCGAAAAATGGAAAATATGATTCGTAAAGTAAACGACAAAATGGCGTACGTGGAAACAAAACTCTCATTTCTAGAAATGACGGAAAAACTGATGGAAAATTATCTCTTTCTAGAAGACAACTTAAATGATGTTTTTAATTCCATAACTTTTGCCCGTATAAAAATTATCCATACTTCAATTTTAACTCCCGAACATTTCATTGCCGCCTTACAGGAAATATCACAGAATCTCGTGAAAAATAATTTACCTTTGCCCGTCAAATATTCAAGTATTGCACGATACTTGGAAATTACAGAATTAGAAGCTTTTCAAACAGATTCCGACCTTGTATTTATACTCAGAATTCCACTTATTGAACAGCAATCATTTACTGCTCTCCGCTTATACCCAATCCCCAACTATGATGATAGAACTGGGTTATACCATGTACTCTCATTCACTCATAAATATATAGCAAAAAACGACGATTCCTTACTGTATATTCCGATAAAAGACCTTAGTGCGTGCAAACCGTTGAACAATCAAAATAAATTGTGTTCCGAACTCTATGCATATCCGATAGACTCAAATGCTTTATGCGAGGCCCAACTTTTAAGAAATTTTAAAAAAGTGCCGGACAATTGTCACAGTGCCGTGATCTCTGCTCAAGGGTACCACGTTCAAAAACTCGAAACCAACGTGTGGTTAATTATGGTCACCGAGCCTCTTAGCATTACCATCACCTGTACCGACATCAATACAAAACCCTTAACACTCAATGTTAACTCTTTATTAAAACTTCAGAAAGATTGCAGTGCCTTCATTGGAATAACCAAAATCGAAGCAGAAGCCACAAAAAGCAGCAACACCCTTGACAACTATCAACCAGTTCTTATCCCTTTCAACTGCTGCGATACCATACCAGAAAAAATTGTCGTTCCCGAACTTAAACCTTTGAAACTCCATGAATTGAATTTCGAGGAGTTAAACGTCGCAAACCACAAACTCAATGACTATTCAAAGGACCTAGACGAATTAATAAATAAGCCATTCGTCAAAAAGAACATTTCTTGGTTCACCTACGTGACAATATTTTCCATAATAATAATTGTCGCTGTATTTGTCCTCCAAACGCTTTGGCGTAAACGCAATACAACCAGCGAAAGTCCATCACCCACAACCAGAATTTCAAAATTGTTGCCAAGGTTGAGACCGAACCTCCGACAGAACGAAACTGAAGACATCGAGCTAAGTACCCCAAAATAATTTCAAAAATTGTTTTGTAAAACCCATTTATTGCTAAAAAGTAGTGTTTTAGGTTTTATTTTTAAGGACCTTAATGCTAATTATATTTTTATTTTATACATTTATACAATTTACGCTGTTTTATAGACTTTTGCTTTCTACAAATTTCATATGTATACAACCTTTATATTTTATTATTTTTCAAATTCTATTTTCAGAAAAGTTCCTGTAAAACAGCAACTTTTTCTTTGTGAGGGGAGTTGTTATATACGTCGTAAACAATACTTAGAATAATAATATGACAACACCGTGTAACCGGTCAAATGAGTCGTTCACATGGTGTCATATTACACGATATAGCAATTCCCAGGAAATACGCAAATGCCCATCGCACGTGTAAAACTGCTGATGCTGACAATGCAAGACGTAGCTTATAAATGCACATGCGATGGCTGTGAGCGTCATTAAGTGTATCGCATTCAATTATCTCATTTATATTGTTTAACGTAATTTTTGAAGTAAAATATTTAATTTGTGTTTTAAATAAAAATAATTTTTTTTAAAAAAGCATTTGTGTTTGTGAAGATATAATATAATATATATATATATATATATATATATATATATATATATATATATATATCGGATATTTGCTCTATTTTTTTGTCAAGATGAAGTGATTCAGTTTAATTTCAACTCTCTAATACTCATTATAATAATTCAACTTTATAATATATTTCCACCACCCTGTTCATGGGTCACCCAATAAAACATTTGGTTTCTAACATTTCTGGAATCACCCTGTACCTATTATTATAATCTACAGCGCCCTATATCTCAGTCAATTTATATCTGCATATGTAACTGCTCAAGGCAATTTCAATGTATGTTTCAAATTAACATGAGAACACATAACATTTTAGCCATGCAAAAGTTGCCTAACCAGCACTTTTTACTTTAAAATCTTGAAAGGTTAAACTGTAAAAATGTATTGCTAAAAAAACAGTTATAAAATTCTTATAAATTTCTACACATCAATTTGTATTGAAATCATTTTTCTAGAGTAATTTTATTCTCAAAAAGGTCACAACATCACCCTGTATTGAATTAAACATAATTGTCACAATCTCGTTCTTTCTGGATAATACGATTTATCCCGATTTGTACACGGCAAAACCCCGAAATTGAAATTCGACAAAATCATATTGTCATTTGCGAGAATTACATATAAATAAGATGCGTGTAAATAAACAAACATTATCTATACCATTATAAAATTATAGTTGTCTGTTTGTTTGTTTGTTACCTCATCACGTAAGAACTACTGAACTGATTTTGCTGAACCTTTTTTTGTTGCAAAGCTTATAGTTTGACTTAAAATCTAGAATACATTTTATCTCCCTACATTGACAGAAACGGTAGATATAAGGAAAAATACTACCATGTTCGGTAATACATATACAATTAGACAATTGGTTCCACCGCATGCACCAAATTTTAGATACTTGCATGAGCATAGCTTTTATTCAAAATTTGGAATTTGAATATATGTAACATGTTTCGATTTTAAAAAAATTGCAACTGATATATCAAGTGTAATTTTACAGCGTGTTCCATATATAGGATAGGTAGAATTAAATGAATTTAAAAAATCTTGAAAATAAGGTATATTAGGTGGCCTGTAAGTAGTTGCTTATATAAAATGTCGTTAAAATAAGGGGTAAGTTATGCGGGGTGGTTGAAAAAAGATATATTGAGTGGACCATAAACAGTTGTATATACCAGGTGGTTGAAAAACGGCTGGAGTTGAATTATAGTTATACAAGGCGGATCAGAAAATGTTATATTGTTAGGGTCATAAGTAGTTGCATATACAATGTGGGTGAAATAAGGGTAAAATAGAATAATACTTATACAGGGTGGATAAATATGTTAAGTAAGCAGTTAGCATATTTGAATTTCCTTGAGCTATTATTATAGTTATGAAATGGGGTTGAAAAAAATGTTAGAAGCAGTTGTTTATACAGGGTGGTTGAAATATAAGATGGAGTGGAATTATAGTTTATAGGGTAGTTAAAAATTTGTTTTATAACCTCAAGTAGTTCACAAGTAGCATATTATAGGATGGTTGAAATATGTAGCAGAGTATAATTACAGCTATATCTACAGGTAGGGTTTAAAAAATATTGTAAAAATGTTATGATCTACAACCTGTTTCATATACCGGATAGGTGAAATATAAGTGGACTAGAATTCTAAGTATATAGGGTAGTGAAAAAATGTTATATAGGGTGGCCCATAAGTATTTGCATATACAAGGTTGTTGAAATATAGCGAGGAGTAGAACATTAATTATACAGTGTGGGTAAAAAAAGTTAATTTTGGAGTACAACAACAAGGTTAGAAAAAGTTGCAAATGAAGCATGGTTTAAATGAAGTGTGGAGAGAAATTATATTTTATACTGGGCTTCAAAAATTATGAGGTAATAGCATAGCTCATAATTATATATTTTAAATATAGAGAAGAGTAGAGTTAAGTAGTTAAATATTCAAAAATGGTTACATAGGGTACCCCATAAGCAGTTGCAGTTTTGGTGAAATTTATTGGAAAGGATGGTACAAAAAATGTCAAAGTCGTTCGAGAATTTTTTTAAGATAGAACATGAGCTATTGCAAATATGCAATATCTGAAACATGGAGCGAAGTAAAATTATAGTTATACAGTGTGAATAAAACATACTAGAAAAAGTTGCATATAAGGGGTGGTTGACATCTAGGTAGAGACAAATTAAATTTTCCAAGATGGTTAAAAAATATCTCAAAAATGGTTATTTAGCGTAGTCCATAAATAGTTGCATAGATAAAATAGTTGAAATATAGAGTGGATCAGAGTTATAGTTAAGTGTTTAAAAATGATGTATTTGGTGTCCCCAAAGCAGATGCATATACAGAGTAGTTGAAATATTTTGTAGAATATAATTACGGTTATACAGGATGGTTCAAAAACTGATAGACAGCAGTATAAACAAGATAGTTTAAATTTAGATGGAAGTAGAGTTATAGCTATAGAAGGCTGTGTTTAAAAATGTTGAATAAAATTGTTATATAGGATGGCCATGAACAGTTGCGGTTTGGGTGAAATATGTTGGGAATTAGTGAATTTAGTTATACAGAGTAGTTGCAAAAAATGTTATATTGCGTGGTCCATAAGTAGTTCTATATATTAGGTGGTTGAAATCGGGGGTTAGTAGAATTATAGCTTTACTGGGTGGATTAAAAATAGTTAAATATATTTACACATTATGTTTATCACAATGCTAAAAAAGTTGCATATAAATGCCGGTTAAAATTATACTTTACGAAGGGGATCAAAAATGATCAGAAATAATTGTTATATAACGTATAGGATGGAGTAGAACTATAGTGAGGTAATTTAAAAATGTTATATTTGGTGACAAATAAACAGCGGCATATACAAGATGATTGCCCTATAGGGTGAAGCAGAGTTACAGTTATACAAGGTGGTTCCAAAAAGTATTGAATAAAATTGTTATATAATGTGACCCATAAGCACTTGCAATTTGCGTTAAATGTATTCGGGATTGGTAGATTTATAGTAATGTACATTCCATTCGCGGGTGAAACCGCGGGTAACGGCTAGTATGTATTATACGTATGGAATGTACAATTCTGTGCAAAAGAAATAGCTTATGAAACATGGAGTATCCTGTATAACAACTTTTTCTAATTTGTGAACCATCCTATGTAACAATAAATTAACCAATCCCGAATATATTTCACCCAAACTGCTAGTGCTTATAGGCCGCCTTATATAAAAGTTTTATTCGAAATTTTTTTAACCTCCTTCTATAACTGTAACTCTACTTTACGTTTTAGTGCAACCATTCTGTATATACTAGTGTATATTTGTCACCACATAAACACCCAACTATACCTTTAATCCATATATCAGTTATGCAACTGCTTATGGTCTACGCTATATAACAATTGTTTCTGAAATTTTTACTTTGGTTAATAAAAATTTTGTCCACCCTATATTTTAACCACCCTTTATTTATATGCAATTTTTTCTCACATTTTGTTACACACACTGTATAACTATAATTTTACTTCGCCTCATATTTTAGGTATTCCACACAGTCGGATGAAACTGTTCATGATCAATCATATATAATTATTTTTTAACATTTCTGATCCACGCTGTAGAACTATAATTCTACTGCGCCCTCGATTTCCCCCACATACTTCTCCAAAACTGCAACTACTTATTAACTACCCTTTACAACAATTTTATTATTTTTTTAACCGCCTTGTATATAATTATAACTGTTCTTCCATCTTTATTTAAACCATCATGTTTATACTGCTGTCAATTAGTCAACCATTACAACGTATTTGTCTATACGTTTTTGGACCGTCTTGCATAACCATAATTTTAGTCTCCAAAATATTTCAATTACCTTCTATATGCTTTGCTTAGGGACTACCAAATATAACATTTTTTTAAACACTTAACTATCACCCTGCACCACTATATATTTCAACTATCTTATACATGCAACTGAAAACACCCTGAAAAGTATAATTTGTCTCCACCTTTTATTTCAACCACCCCTTATATGCAACTTTTTCTAATATTGTTTGAATCAAACTGTATAACTATAATTTTACTTCGCGCCATGTTCTGGATATTGCACATTTGCAACAGCTCATGTTCTATCCTACAACATTTTTCCAACATTTGTTTATCTACTCTGTTTAACTATAACTCTACTCCTCCCTCTATTTCAATTACTAACATTCTTTAGCCCAGAATGTTTACCTACAAATATAAATCCATCAATTCCCAATATATTTCACCAAAATTGCAGCTGCTTATGGTGCATCCTATATAACAATTTTGTTCTTTTTTTTTGTATCACCGTTTATGTATAAGTCTACTTCAACCTGTATCACAATCACCCTGTATATGCTGCTGCTTATTGTTTACCCAATATACCGTTTTTAAAATACGTTACTATTCCTCTAGTCCATTCTATATTTCAACCATCCTATCTGTGCAACTGATTATGAGCTACGATATTTCACAATTTTTCCTCATATTTCTTAAACTACCCTTCATTCGAAACTATTTCTAACCTTGTTTGAATCACACTCTGTAACTATAACTTTACTACGCCCCATATTTCAGATACTAAATGTATGCAACTGTTTATGTTCTACCCTATAAAACAAAATTTTTTTACCACTTTTCTAACCACCTTGTGTAATTATAATTCTACTGTACCCTATAGTATAACCTTGTATATATAACTACTTATGGGCCACCCAATATAACATTTTTGTACCACCCTGTATCCCTAAAATTCTACTCTACCCTATATTTCAACCATCCGATAAATGGAACAGCTTGTAGATAATAACATTTCTTTATAATACTTTTTAAACCCACCTGTATAGCTGTAATTATACTCCGCTTTATTTATGAGCCAAAGATTATAACATTTTGTAATCCACCCATTTTTCAACTGCCTGGTATATGCAATTATTTTGACCCACTCAGTAAAACTCTTTTCAAGCACCCCGTATAACTAATTCCACTCCCCTCTTATTTCAACCACATTGTATATATGCAGCTGCTCAAGATACTCCTAATATCACTTTTTAAAGATTTTTTAAATTATACTCCGCTCTAAGTTTCCTATATATAGAACACCCTGTAAAATTTCGGTTATATATCAGTTGATTTTTTTAAAATCGAACCATGTTACATTGACATATTAATTTTGAATAAAACCTAAGCTGATGCAATTTGGTGCGTGCGCTGGAACCAATAGAGTAATTGTGTACAACCCAACATCATAGAAGTTTTTTCGCTATATCTACCGTTTCAGGAAGATAAAATGTGTACCAGATTTTAAGTCAAACTATAGGCTTTGCAACAAAAAAAGATTCAGCAAAATCAGTTGAGTAGTTCTTATGTAATGCCCGAACACCCAAAGAAACAAACAAACAAACAAACAAACCGACAAACTTACAATTTTGTAATAGTATAGATAAATAAGAAAAAATATATTTGCAGTATATCTATATATAAATAGTCAAAGACAAAACGGTTAGGTACCATTTTATCCTGTGTTTCTCAACCGATTTTCTTAATTTTTGATTTGTTTAGTAGCTATTGACGACCTTAAGTGCAGAATATATAAAGAATTTTTATTTATATCGTTTAAAATCAGTAATTTAGAGTTAAATTATTAATAAAATTTAAGTGAGTGGCGCCCACTATGAACAAGTAGCTTAATCTAATGTTAATTTGACAGCAGTGACAATTATGTTTCATTCAATACAGGGTGATGATGTGACCTACTTGATAATAAAACTGCTCTTGGAAAATTCATTCAATACAAATTGATGTGTAGGATCTTATAAGAATTTTACCAGTTCTTGATATTTTTGTAGCATTACATTTTTTCAGATTTTAAAGTAAAAAGTGCTGGTTAGGCGATTTTTGGATGGGTAAAAAGTTATGGTTTTCTTATGTTAATTTCATGCACTCATAGAAGTTGCCTTGAGCAGTTACATATGCATATATAAATTAACTGAGATATAAGGCGCCGTAGGTTATAATTACACAGGGTGATTCCAGAAATGTTAGAAATCAAATGTTTTATTGGGTGGCCCATAAACATAAATATATATATATATATATATATATATATATATATAATATCTGAAACGTGGGTCGAAGTAGAATTATAGTTATACAGTGTGATTAAAACAATGTTAGAAAAAGTTGCATATAAAGGGTGCTTAAAATATCGTTTGGAGAGAAATTGTACTCACAAAATATCAGAAATAATTGTTATATAGAGTAGACCATAAGCAGTTGCATAGCTAAAATATAGGGTGGAGTAGAGTTATAAGCAGGTGTTAAAAAAAGTTATATTGGGTGACAAATAAACAGCAGCATATAAAGGATGCTTGTACTATAGGGTGAAGTAGAGTTAGTCATACAATGTGATTGAAGTCGAATAAAATTGTTATATAGGGTGTACCATAAGCACTTGCAGTTTGGGTGAAATATATTCGGGATTGGTGGATTTATAGTTAAGTAGAGTGTTTCAAAAAATTTGGAAAAATTGTTATCTAGGATAACCCATATGTTTCATACGATATTTCTTTTTGCAAAGACTTGTACATTCCGTACGCGGGTGAAACCGCGGGTAACGGCTAGCATCAAATAAAACTGCAAATTGATTCGTCTTATTTTATTGTATTGTAATACTTATTCACGTTTTATTTGCACGTGGCATAAATTTAAATAATTAAAAATATATTTGGATATCACATCTCCTGAGTGGTTTAGTACTTTTTGATAATGGATGCATATTGTTTTGTAAAATATTAATAAATTGTTATTAGATTTGTGAGACATTCATGACTGAAAGAATGTACATACTGAGGTTCGGAAGTCAAAGGTATCAATTAGCTTTAGAATCTCGAAATTGTGTACTTACATAAAACTTTTCTTTTGAATTCTTTTGTAAATGCACAAACTTCGTATAAACATATTCAATTTCGTGACTTAAGTAATTGCTGTCGTCATCGTTTTTGTAAAAAATTAACGTTATGAATGAATATAAAAGAACGGTATTAGAGCATACATCTTTGTAAGTAAAAGTCGATTATTTTAGTAATATTTTTTAAACCTCGCTACGATTGCCCACAATTGGATTTTTACTGTTGACTGCTGTCAAATTTCGAACATTAGATTAAGCTACTTGTTCATAGTGGGCGCCACTCACTTGAATTTTATTAATAATTTATCTTTAAATTACTTATTTTAAACGATATAAATAAAGACTCACATTCTGCAAAGAAGATCGTCAATAGCTACTAAACAAAACAAAAACAGAGAAAAAAAACGGTTGAGGGATAGAGGAAAAAATGGTACCGAACCGTTTTGTCTTTGCCTATTTATACATATATTACTAATACTCTATTGTTCGACAGATTTGCCTCACATGCCCCTTATTCATTTTTAGTTTTTGGTGTTAAAAATTATCATCTTTAATATATCTAATCTTTGATATTTCCAAGATCGGTTCCTGTGTCATGCCCTCTATATGCATGCGGGTCTGGCTATGCCCTCAACGTTAGTCATATACTATTATTAATACGTAAACACGGAAACCCACTACCCCTTTTTCGGCCTGTATTTTGAAAGAAGAAGAGAATCTTTATTTATTTCTTTTAAAATAAGTAAATTAAAGATAAATTATTTGAGAAGGCGCCATCTATGAACAAGTACCTTAAACAATCTAATGTTCGTAATTTGACATTGAGGTAGTTGCCAAGAAGAAATATTATTTAAACTAGCTGTCGCCCTGTGGTCGAAATTCGACCAATTGTGTCAATATCTCTGGCAGGTGAAGTACCCTGAGAATTTTATGGTTAATTACACGGAAAGGATCCAGATTCGGAACCGCTGTGTGATAGTTTCCTCGAAAATCGTAGATGTCGGTCTTAGATCTCACTTCTACAAATAAATAACGAAATTCATGTTCTTTTTCAGATATAATTAATAGGACTTTATTTGTTCAAATTCGTAATTCTTAATTCAATATGACAACAATTCAACCGCTAATGGACTACCCTACATAATTATTTTTTCTAACCACCATGTATAACTATAATTGCACTCAATTCTCTAACATTTATATATAATTTATATATAAATACTAATTATAATATTTCCATCTAATTATATATTTCGACCACCCTGTATATGCAACTGCTCATGGACCACACATAATATTTTTTAACATTTTTAAACCACCCGGTAAACCATTCTGTATATGCGACTGCCTATTTATTTACTCTTTTTGTTTATGAAAACTATCTTCTGTAACTATAATTCTACTCCGATCTATATTTCAATCATCATATATATGGAACTCATCGTGGGCTACTCTATAAATCATTTCCTTTTCTAACATTTTTTATAATCACCCTGTATATCTATAATTCCTATATTTCATTTACCCTATATATACTACTGCTTATGGGTTACGAAATGTTGCATTTACAATTCCGCCACCCTGTATATGGATCTCTGTATAATATTTTTTGCACCACCCTGTATAACTGTAATTGTATTGCGTCCTCTATTCCAAGAACCCTGTAAATTCAATCGCTAATGGGCTTCCCTATATAATTATTTTATTAGTTATAATTGCACTCTACTCTATATTTTAAACACCCTATATATGCAACTGCTTGTGTGCCACCCACGAAAAAAATGATTTCTAACATATCTGGAATCGCCCTGTGTAATTATAATATACAACGCCTTATATCTCAGTCAATTTAGAAAATGAGAACACATAACTTTTTACCCATCCAAACATCGCCTAAGCAGCAATTTTTACTTTAAAAATATTAAATAGCGATAAATTTCTTATAAGATTCTACACATCAATTTGTATTGGAAACTTTTTTCAAGAGCAGTTTCAACCTCAAGTATGTTACCAAATCATCCTGTATTGAAACTCTTGTAATTTCAAAACTCAGCTGTCATAATTATTGTCACAATTTCGTTCTTTCTCGGTAATACGATTTTTCCCGGGCAATCGATTTGTAGACGCGAAAACCCCGAAATGAAATTTCGACAGTCATAGTGCAGTGCAGCGAGAATTACGTATAATAAGATATATGTAAATTAACAAAACATTATATGTATTATATTGTTATATAAATAAATAAAAAATATATTTGCAGCATATCACATCTCGTTAAAAGAATATTTAACCATTTTTGACTAACTGCTAATATTTTAGACGACATATTAAAATTAATTTAAAAGATTACCTTATATCGAATAAAACAGCAATATATTACTAATACTTATTCAATTTTCATTTGTACATGACATAAAATAAAAAGCATATTCAACTTGAGTGGATTTGAAATCAAATGTATCAATTAGCTTTATTATCTCTCAATAGTTAGTTTACTGACGTAAAAGTTTTCATCGGTGGATTATATCAAAACATTTAAGAAATACAATGCACCACCTGTTAATTTATGTTAAATAATACCTTTATTTGTTGACAATTTTTGTTGTTTGTTTTGTTGTTCATTGAAATTGAAATTTTGAAAATTATACATTGATAATTTTTTGATTGCATTGGGAAGGTACCTTAACCTAGCGGTTTAGGTTGTTAAGAAATGTCAAATTGAAATTCAATCTGCTACATTGTGATTGGCCGTGAGCTGGTCGAGAAATTAGAACCATTGCCATGATGTCAGATCTAACTATTTATCTTCAATTTCACTATTTGTATTTATATCATAGGCTTTGTAATCTTAGTTAAATTGTATGAAACTATTACCCTTTAAAATAGAAACAATATAAATTAATAGTATAATGTTAAAATAATAAAATATTATCGGAAAAACATTGTTCAGTTGCCAGGCAATACAAATTTCTGATTTTAGTTGACAAATTCTATTTAGAAAAACTAGCGAGTAATGTAGAATAACTTTCAGAATCAAACAAAATTTGTTAGTTTTTCGTTTAATTTAGTTTGTTTTTCTCATTCGAGTCAATCCGTCTTACGATTTTCTCTCCACGCAATCTGGCGGCACTGTGGACGTAAATTATCAATTTTTTATTTTACTTTATTTAATGAATGAATCAATATTATAAATAAATTTTAGCATTCTGCACTGAAGGTCGTCAATAGCCACTAAACAAAAACAATGACAACAGCTAATATTAAAGTGACCAAATTTTTTGCATTTACAGAAGAGCGATGATATTTATATTTGAGTACACAACCTTTAGAGATTCTACGTTTAATTGATACATTTCCTCATGAATTGAGAATGTAACCCTTCAGTCCTGAATTTATCTCAACTCCAATAACAATTTACTAATATTTTGGAAAACCATGTGTATCTACTATTGTCTCAAAAATAAAAGTACCACTCACGAGATGTAATATGCAAGTATTATATTAATTATTTATATTTGAAATGTGCAAATGGAACTTGAATAAGTTATAATAATAACGTAAAACGAATTATTTTGCAGTTTTATTTCATGTCAGGTCTTCTTTTAAATTAATGTTAACATGTTTTCAAATATTAGCTGTCAATCAAAAAATGTTTAATTATCTTTTAACGAATGCTGCAAATATTTTTATCTAATAATATAGGCAGTAACGATCACGTAACGATTTTGTCAAAATTACACCATTTCGGGATTTTGACGACTAGAAATCGATTGTTAGGGAAAAATCGTATTACCCAGAATAAACGATTGTGACAATTAGGACAGCTGAGTTTTAAAATTACGAGTTTCAATACAGGGTGATTTGGTAACGTACTTAAGATTGGAGCTGCTCTTAAAAAATTACTTCAACACAAATTGATATGTAGGATTTTAGAAGAATTTTATCACTATTTGTTATTTTTCTAGCATATCATCATCGAGTCAATCGCTATCGTTATAGGATATACAGGATGTTCATAAAGGTTATATGTAGCCCACAGCTGTTTGTTGCTGCTTATATGTTAATTGAATTTACTGAGATATAGGGCGGTGTAGATTATAATTATACAGGGTGATTTCTGATTCGTTGGAAACAAAATGTTTATAGGGTGGCCCATGAGCAGCTGCATTTCCAGAGTGTTTAAAAAATAGGATATAGTGCAATTATAATTATAAATCGTTATAAAAAATAATTATATAGTGTTACCCATTAGCGGTTGAATTACAAGGTTCTTGGTATAAAAGACGCAGTGTAGGTACATTAAGCATATACAGTGTGGTGGAAATATGTGGTGGTTGTTAGGTTAGAGTGAAATTATAGTTTTACCAGTAGCTCAAAAAATGTTAAAAAATATGATACATGGTCCATGAGCAGTTGCATATAAAGGGAAGTTGAAATACAGTCCAGAGTAGAATTATAATTACATAGGGTAGTTAAAAAAAGTTTTCTATTGGGTAGTCCATTAGCAGTTACTTATAAATAATAATAATAATAATATTTTTTTCGAATTATTAATATAGTTAAAGGCAAAATACAGCAGGGGCACTACGAAATGGGAGATGGCACCACAATTGAATCTATGGGGGAAGGTCATACTTACAAATACCTTGGAATAAAGCAGGCTCAACGTATTGATCTCATGACTATGAAAAAGGACCTAACAGCAGAGTTTTATATATAGAAGGGTAAGACGACTGTTGAAAACCAAACTAAACAGTAAAAATCTGTTTCAGGCTATTAACACCTATGCGTGTTCAGTGCTCAGTTACTCTTTCGGTATAGTTAATTGGTGCAAGACTGACATTGAACAATTACAACGAAAAGTTCGAGTTTTACTAACAAAAGCTCAAAATCACCATCCAAAGAGCTCTGTCGAACGTACAACTTTGCCACGGTATGAAGGAGGAAGAGGATTGACAGATCTAAGTAAACTATTAGATCAACAAATTTCTATTTTGCGTAGTCATTTCCAGAAACTCGCAGAATTTTCTGATCTACATAGAGTCATGTGCCAGGTTGATGACTCAACACCACTGCGGCTGACCCAACAGCATGCCCAATTACACCACCAGACCACAGATCAGAAACTGCTGAAATGGAAAGAGAAGCCCCTTCATGGAAGACATATAAATGACATCAACCAAGATTATGTCGACAGTGCAGCGTCGAACTACTGGTTGATCTCTGTTCATATGTTCCCTGAAACGGAAGGCTTTATACTGGCAATCCAAGATCAAGTAATTCCAACTAAGAACTACCTAAAGTACATCGTTAAAGACCCTTCCATTAACAACGATAGATGCAGGTACGGTTGCCAAACATCTGAATCTATCCAGCATATCACAGGAGGTTGTCAAGCGTTCGCTGCAACTGAATACAAAGAACGACACGATGCTGTGGCAAAAACACTTCACCAGGAACTAGCACTGAAACTTGAATTATCACAGTCGATATGATTACCATACTATAAATATAAACCAGAATCTGTTTTAGAAAATAACAACTACAAGCTGTACTGGGACCGCACGATACTGACCGATCGGTCTGTTGCTCACAATAGACCAGATATAGTTTTGGTAGATAAAGTCTCTCGGAAAACAACTTTAATTGACACAGCAATTCCTAACAACAATAATATAAATATCAAGCAGGCTGAGAAAATAACCAAATATAGAGATTTGGAATTTCAAATAAAGACTCAGTGGAACATGAACTACACACGAACTGTACCAATTGTCAACAACAGGACTAGTCCCAAAACATCTACTAAACAATTTAAAATACCTCGGTCTGGACGAACATCTTTACAAACAAATGCAAAAAGCCGTCTTGTTAGGGACAGCCCGGACGGTCAGGAAATTCATGGGAAACTACCGTCACGACTCCAACCACGGGCCTCTAAACCTGGCAAGGGCTCCCACAGAGCTAAACCCTTTTGATATCTAGGATATCTGGGGTTTAGTGAATTTTCCCCTAAAGGCACTCATATAGTGCCTTAGAGGGAGTGTGATGCCATACATTGTATGGTCAAGTCGGAAATTTTTATTTGAAATTTATCCATAAAGTACAATTTAATATAAATATATAACAATAATAGATAAAAAAACAGTGTTTATGATAAATTCAAAAAAAGGACGCTGAAAACAATCTAGGAAAGTTTCTTGAACAGCGCCCGGAAATAACATCATAAAAAATCAAAAAGAAACAATAACAAATATAAATGTGCCACATGTTACCAAAAAAAAAGAAGAAAATATATATACACGAATAATCTAATTGGTTGCACGTGATGAAATCAAGAAGATTACAAATAAACTATTGGAGATTCAACAAGTACTTTTTGTATTTCTGTTTAAAACGGTTTAGTGTTAAAAGATTTTAGCGCTTCAGGTATTTTGTTATAAGCTGAATATATGTTAAAAGTAAAAGATCTTTCAAATAATGCCGTTTTATGTGGTGGGGGAGAGATCATTCCTCTGAAGCGCTAATTCAATATATGTACATCTGTTCTGAATTTTATTTTACTTAGCAAATATGGAGGACATTTATAAAGCAATATTTTGGTAAACATAACAGCTGAATGCAACAAACGCCTATTAATTATATTGAGCCAGTTTGCATGTTCGAGTTTGTGAGAAATTGGTTCAAATTTACGAATGCCGTATGCAAATCTTAAGCATGATTTCTGAACCTTTTCTATTCTACGCTTATCTATATTATCTAAACATGGCTCATAAACAGTATCACAGTAATTAAAAAAACTTAATTCCAAAGAATCTGTTAATATAGTCTTAACCTTAGGTGATAGAAACTGTCTGTTGGGATATAACATTTTTAGTGTAGCATATGACTTTTTTAAAAGCTTATTTATGTGTGGTTTAAATCTTAAATCTGTATCTATTTCTACACCTAAATTTCTAGCAGTTTTAACAGCTTCTATTTTTTTCTCATTTATATAGATTTTAAACTTAGATTCAATTTGATTCTTGTTTTTTTCCATAAATCATTAAGTACGATTTAGACGGGTTGATATAAAGATTATGTTTATTAGAAACAGACACCAACGTATTCAAATCACCTTGAATATATTCTTGAGCTACATCAAACTCTTCAGGTGAAAACGAGTAATACACCTGAGTGTCATCTGCATACAGATGTACTGAACAGAAAAACATACAGTTGGAAATATTACACGTATACAAGCTAAATAAGAGGGGACCTAATATAGATTCTTGTGGAACTCCGCAGCAGACAGCTTCCTGTGATGATCTACCTTGTTCAGTTTCCACAAACTGGACTCATTTATGTAGGTAACTTTTAACAAACCCAATGGCAGTTTCAGAGAACCCAACGTAGTGTAATATTGCCAATAAAAGTTCATGATTGAGGGTATCAAAGGCTTTTGAGTAATCTAAAAGTAGCAATGCTGTTGTTTTACCACTATCACATGCTCGAAAAATATCATCCGTTACCTGTAAAAGAGCAGTAGCGCAACTATAACCTAAACGAAAACCAGACTGATGCGGAGGCAATACCGTATATTCATCTAAATGTACCCGAATTTGACTATTCATTATTTTCTCTAATACTTTTGAAAGAACCGGGGTGACGCTAATTGGGCGAAGGTCGTTAAATGATAAAGGTTTGTCACCTTTGGGCAAAGGTGTTACTCGCGATATTTTCCACTTGTCTGGAAAGATACCCTCCAATAAGCAAGAATTTATGATAGTAATATATGGTAATATTATAGGGCAACAAAGATTAATCATAGCTATATTAAAATCATCTTGTCCTGTAGCTAAAGATTTTATTTCATGCAGATATTTTACTACATCCGCCGATGACACTGTTTTAAATTGAAAATATTCATTAAAGTTGCCTTTTTAAATTTTGTTTATAATAATCTAATAAATCTTTGTCTACTGAAGAAATATTACGAGAATGGTTTAGAAAAGCCTCATTGATTTCATTTGGTTTATTTAAAAATAGTGGCAATAATACAACGCTTTTTTGTTATAGATATTTAAGTCACTTAACTGTTTACTTAATATTTTAGGGTTATTATTATTAGCAGCAATACAATAATTCAAATAGCTCTTCTTCTCATTGCTAATGGCAATATTAGTCTGATTTCTGAGTTGTTTGTAATATATCCAATCATTGTTATTTTTACTTTTTTTAAACTTATTAAATGCTTTATCTCTCAGTTTTTGCAACAACTGGACATTATCTGTAAGCCACATTGGTTTTTGTCGTTTAGTCGTTATGGTCTTTATAGGTGCTAAAACCTCAAATATATTTATAATTATTTCGTTTAAGAACTCAACTTTAACATTAATATCTTTCGTATAAATTATGCTTTCGAATGGCGCATTTAACAGAAATTCATTTAGCAATTCTTTATTAATACGTTTCAAATTTCTGAACTTAAACTTATTTTTATGAAAGTTACAATAAACCAAGCTGTGGTCAGATATATGCAGTTCCTTCACTCCCGTGGAAAAATTGTCATTGTCACTAGAAATGAGAATAACATCGAGTAAACTATTAGATGATTTAGTTATTCTTGTTGCTTCATTTATTACTTGTTTGAAGATTAAAATTCTCTACACATTCAAGAAAAATATTTGCATTTTGACTTTCTGCATCTAAGAGATTAACATTAATGTCCCCACCACAAACTATTTCATTAGAGCAAGTAATTAAATCGGATAAGGAATCCTCAAAAATACCTATGAATTCATAAAAATTACATTTTGGAGGTCTGTACATAGATCCGATAGAATAATAATAGTTATTAAAATTCAGTTTTATCCAAATTTGCTCTAATGAATCACTACAGTTAGTATTTATAATTTCATATTTTAGACAATTTTTAACATAAATACCTACTCTACCATCTCTGTGTTCTCTGTCTTTCCGTAATAGATTATATCCTCCTATCAATAAATTGCTGTCTGGCGTATTTTGTGACAGCCATGTCTCTGAAAGACCCACTACATCGTAATTTTCGTCTAATAAAACATTCTTAAATTCTGCAAAATTACATGATAATGACCTTATATTAAAAAATGCTATAGATATTTTCTTTTATGATTTCACCTGCAACGTACAACGGAATAAAAAAAGTAAAATATTCCAAAATAATACTACAAAGAATATTCACAACAAACAAACAAAAAAAAAGGCTACACGAATAAAGCAACCGGCACTTAAACTTAAATGAACTTCATAATATCATCTTCTGATTTAAGCCACATCTTTTTACCATTGATATTCGCGAACACATTTCCCCTATTAGACCACACTTTTTCTTTACGCAATTTTTCTTTAGCAAAAAGGAACAGTTCATATCTACTTTTCACAAGTACTTCTGAAATGACAATTCCACTACCTTTTAATTTCTTCTTGCTATAAAATATGGTATCCCGTTCTTCTTGGGTAGAAAATTTGACTATTACCGGTCGAGACTTAGACTTGGTATATGAGCCAATACTATAACACTGGAATGAGGGAATGCCAACTATCCCTAACTTGCTACTAAATAATTCTTCCAGACTCATTTTAAGGTTCCTACCTTTGTCTTCGGGAATACCATACAAGCTAATTTGGGTCAGTTTTATGTGTTGTCCAAAATCATCTACATTTTTCCGCAGTTCTTCATTTTCATTAATAACATTCTTTAACTGAGCTGTTAAAACATTTATCTGGGATAATAATAGCTGATTATCATTTTTCTATGATTTCGGTTCACCATCTAGATTTTCATTAACACCCCGTATATCAGCAATCTGTATTTCAATATTGTTAGCTTTAGATTCTATATTTTTTGTGCGTTTGTTCACTTTTTGTAACACTGTGTCTACGATTTTGTCAGTAAACACGTCAAGAAAATTTTTATCTGACAAAAACTCGTTTATTATTTGTTTAGATAAAGATTTTAACTCACTTTTTTGTCTTTCAGTGAACACCATTTTAACTGTATTTTAAATAATTAGGAAGCAATGCAGTGTATTGTTTTAATGCACATATACACACTATCAACTAATACAAAGACTGTGAACGAAAATTCCGTCAAAATCAACGACTTTAAACCACTTAATATTACTAAATTTGCCGGAGCTAAATACGTGACTACTCGCAGTGGCAGCGGCACACAAATGGTGGTGGGAATATATTATGAAGTGGAATTATTATAATGAGTATTTCAATAAATCTTAGAGAAATTAAATTAAACTGAATCATTTCATCTTGAGAAAAATTAGTTTATACAGCAAATGTCAGATTATCTGGTTATATGTACTAACATTTTTGATGAATCTTTGAATTTACGAGTAACCTCGGTCACCCATGTACTGACTTAATTAAATGTACAAATGGAAATTGAATAAGTATTAGTAATTAATTAAAACATATTATTTTTCAATTTCTAGATATATGATTTCTACTCCATAACTATTCAGTTCTTTCAATTGGAATTGTCATTTAAGTTTATTCAGTTTTCTATGTTATTCTACCGTTTAATAGCTGAATTATTTAATTTAAAGAAATTGCCTGGTAACTAAATTTTTGTATTTACTGTCTCTTTGCCATATTAAAGTAAGAATTATGAATTTTAACTCAAATAAATCTATTAATTATATATAAAAAAGAAGTTGAATTTTATTACTTATTGACCAAATAGTTTTTCGACCATAGGCGATTCTAGTATTTATTAATATGTAATGCTTATGTTAAAGCCTTCTATTTGCATGACTGTTTGCATCTTTAGAAGCACATAATGCAAATAATATTGCGGTTCCTCTTTTTATTTGATTTAAGATTATTCCAAAATTGGTGTTATAGTTTTCTTCGTAGAAAGACAAGTAGTCCAATGAGTCCGGTATGTGGGAATGGAAATGAGGAAAATATATTATATATATATATTATAAAGAAAGAGAGAGCAACTAATGCTCCCGTGGGCAGGGTTTGTCCGTAAAGGAAGCTTATCGCTGCCGAAATTACTTAGAATGCTTACTGGCTACCCTTATTTTCAGAATTCAAATCGGGTAACAGCTGGAGACCATGGGCATTTAGATAGATCTCAGATAGTGTCAAAATGTTGTGTTTGGCAATCGATGTGGCAGTCTTTACCATTTCTGATACACTAGATGGCTAAACTGTCAGAATTTTCATCTGGTTACTGTCCCTGGATGGCTAGCGAAATATTTTAACAGGATGTCACTGAATTGGCCATCCCGGTCGGCGATCGTTGTGGCAGCACAACTTCGCAATATCCCTTAAGGTGAAACGTATGTTACATATCGGAGACATTTTCCACCGATAGGTCTAGGCCCATTTGCCTGAGTTATTTGCTCAAATGCGTAAAAATTCACCGAACATGGATTTCATCCAGTTGATTGCCTCTGTAGTCCACTGCTGTAATCAAACTACTCTCACTGTTAATCTGGAAATATTCCCATCACGGCTTCGACCTCCATCGCACATAACAAACAGCTTTGGCTTACTCGCTGTTAAAACATGAGTTGAGTGAAAAAAGAAAGGTGTGTTTATACGTCTGTGGCTCACCAAAGGTTTCACAGTTTTCCTAAAACAAAATGACGAATTATTTATTACTTGACTTAAAGAAAGGAATCAGTCTCATGTCTATTTTACTTTAGGTTCCCGAAAAAAAGTATTTGTTTTAAAAAACCTTTTTCAAAATGATAAAATTCGTTTTATATATAATAAGGGTATATACACCAATTTTCACGCTTATATCAGTTGTTATTGCCGAGACATTAAAGTAAAAACAATAGACAACGCACTGCCCCTCCCCCCAACGCGGAATTGAACATTTTATCGAAGTAAATATAGCCCTTGTTACTGGCAGATAGTGTATCTTTCCCTTAGTGAAAGAATTTTTCAAATAGGTACACTTCAAACACATATTTCATCTATTTATATATTAGTATAGATGTTCCCGTAAATATTCAAGAAAAACGAATAGAGAGAATAATCCATAATTATTTAAAAATTATTTATCCGATTTGAGTTATTAGTTATTAAATGATGCAATATTAAAAATAGATATTAGATATAAATTAATGATTATCTCAAAATTAAAATAAATTTTAGAATCAATATCTCGGATAAATAACGTGAGTCTTCGCAATTTTATTTTTATGGAATTTTAGGTTTTAATTACTTTTTTCTAAAACTTTCAACTTAATTATCAATAATGAACCAAACTCTGTTGATATGCGGTTAAGATATTCGAGTAATTTGCGCTGTCGATTAGAAGAACTGATTAATCATGTAGCTGAACTTGACGCTGCTGTCTGCTGCTATTGGCATGACGACGGCAGGCATCGTAGCTATAATGTCATTTATATGTGGTGCTTGATTTATGAGTTTGAGTAGCTTTTCAACTAACGACAACTTGAGGATCGTTCGAGCGTTATCCGAGGAGCTTATTGAATTCGATATCCTTCAACTAATGGATCGGGCAACACAAAAACTCTATCGTGTGAGATAGGTTATATGACCGAGGTGAGGGTTTTCTCAATACAGTTAAGGACTGATGGTATTTTTGAGTTATGAGGCAGTTAAGTTCAGTTAATAGGTTTTGTGAATGCCGGGCTTTCAAGCCTTTTGTCCTCAATATTGTCGCTGATACGACAATGTAAATGTTTAATATATAATAATTATCGTTATCTTCAAACTTCAGATGTCCTGAAATGTAAATAAAGATAATATTCTGTATTACCGTGTATCTAAACATTAAAGTGAAGATATACGAATGAAACTAACATTTTAAATTCTACCCTTCATACATACTCATACAAAATTTTGAAGATGACAGCAAGATTGTTTGGATAAGAGTCTTATAGCCACTTGATCGTACTGCAAATATACGACAAACCACAAAAGTGTTAAGATTACGAAAATCAATATAATAGAGAAAATAATGTCCACAAACGACATAAAACGGAATGTGAAGAGTAGTTAAAAGATTAACTTCTAGTACTTGATATATAAATAATTTATGTTTAAAAAAACACACTTCAGCTGGCTTAAAGTAAAAACCGATTAGAAAAAATGTGCAATCAATCTCTATTTTTGGCATATATTCTTTTTTTATCTGATTTAAGGTTAATTATATTGATTATTTTAGCGTATTATTATCTCTCCCCCTCTAATTAGATTTTTTTCTATATTATCCACATATTTTAACTTTTTATTTTATTTTTTTTTTATTTGGACTACTTTAAGTGCACCTCTAATTCGTCCTATATTGCAATAATCCTGTATATGTTTCTGTGTATTGGTCACCCAATATAAATTATTAGTCTATCATTTTTTAATCACCCTGTACAACTATATTTCAACTCTACACGATGTTGCAACCGCCCTATATAAGTATTAGTCCTCTCTACCTTATTGACTCTTTCTATTTTTCTATTGTTTAAATCACCCTATATATATCATTTTACTTCGCCCCATATGTCAAATATAAGCAACTACTTATGTTCCACACTATATATCATTTCTTTAAACACCCTGTGTAATTATAAATCCACTCCACCTTATATTTCAATCATGCTGTATATGCAACTGCTTCTAAAAATTTTTGAACCCTCCGCCCTATAATATTCGAGTCACTTTAATTACTGGTTTTTCTTATTTTCTGGAAAACCGTAAATTTCACGTTATAGAACATTATATGGTACCTTTCTGTAATATTTCTTAATACAATGCCTAAACGGCATCAATCCTTAAAATTTAAACAACGTGCCGATAAATTGACAATCTCCTCCTTTTTTTCAGTAAAAAATACACTTATAACCGACTTCAAAAAAGGAGGTAATAAAGGTCAGCGTTGGTTATTGAAGTTCTTGAACCTCGTCCGCTCTTTGTGCCAAAGGAGTTTCGCGCTCAACTTCGCTCTTTATTGTGTCCGGTTGTTCAGGCGAAATTAGGCCATTTCTCAAGGTAACACGATTTTGATCTGAGACTCTCTGTTCGGTTGCTTGAAGATCTGGGTACTCACGACAGAACTCTTGATGGAGTATTTGACGATATCCAGTATTGTCCTGGCCAAGGTTCGTCACTCTGTAAAACATGCGCATTATAAATTTATTCATGCCACTAGTCCATTTCACGCGCTTTCTTTTCAGTCCGGCTTTAATGAGTTATTATATATGGCAGCACACTCCCTCTAAGGCACGCATACGTGCCTTTAGGGGAAAATTCACTAAACCCCAGATACCCTAGATATCAAAAGGGATTAGCTCTCTGGGAGCTCTTACTAGGTTATCAGGCCCATGGTTGGAGTTGTGGCAGTTTCCCATGAATTTTCTGACCGTACGGACTGTTCCTAACAAACGAATTTTTGCATTAGTTGGTAGAGATGTTCTTCCAGACCGAGGTATTTTAAATTATTTAGTAGAAGTTTTAGGACCACTCCTGTTGTTGACATAACAATTGGACAATTGGTTCGCGTGTTATTCATGCCCCACTGCATCTTTATTTGAAAGTCCAAATCAGTGTATTTGGCTATTTTTTAGTCTGGTCAATATTTATATTATTGTCGTGCTAGGGATTGCTATGTCAATTAAGGTTGTTTTTCTAGATACTTTATCTAGTAAAACTAGATCTAGCCTATTGTGAGCAACAGTTCGATGGGTCATTATCATGCGGTCACACAGCCGTTCTTTGTATTCAGTTGCAGCAAATGCTTGACAACTTCCTGTGATATGCTGGATAGTTTCAGATGTTTGGCAACAATAGAAGGGTCTATAACGATGTACTTTAGATATTTCTGAGTTGGAACTACTTGATCTTGGATTGCCAATATAAAGCCTTCCGTTTCAGAAGACATGACCGGAGATCAACCAGTAATTCGACGCTAAACTGTCGACATCATCTTGGTTGACGTCATTAATATGTGTTCCATTTGAGCAGTTTCTGATCAGTTGACTGGTGGTGTAATTGCACTAGTTTTCTGTCAGTCGCAGTGGTGTTGAGTCATCAACCTGGTATAAGACTCTGTGTAGATCAGAACATTCTGCGAGTTTCTGGTAATGACTACGCAAATTAGAAATTTGCCAATCTAATAGTCTGCTTATATCTGCCAATCCTCTTCCTCCTTAATAATAATGTGTAAATAGCCTGAAACAGACTTTTACTACTTAATTGGATTTTCAACAGTCGTCTTACTCTTCTATAAAACTCTGCTGTTAAGTTCTTTTTTATGGTGGGGTGATCAATACATTGAGCCTGCTTTATTCCAAGGTATTTATAATTACAGCCTTCCTCCATGAATTTAATTGAGGTGCAGTCTCGAATTTCGTAAGGCCCCTGCTGTATTTGGCGTTTAACTCTATTAATAATTAGGCCTTTGTCTAGGCCAAATTGCATATGGATGTCACTATAGAACCCTTCTACTTGTTTAAGCATATCTTGCAGCTGTTGTTTCATGGCTGCCATCAACGTTAAGTTGTCCATGTATAACATGTGGTTTAACTTTAATGCTTGTACGTTGTTGTGTTTAAGACTGAACCCAAAGTTAGTCGAGTTCAGTATGTTTCAGAGAGGGTTCATGGCAAGGCAAAACTACACCGATCTAAGAAAGTATTCATGGAATATACCCCTTCTGATTGGAAAGGTCGGCTTCATTCAGAAAGATTTTGGTTTGCCAGGTAACACATTCTAAAAAGTTAACAATACAATTAGTTACTTTATAGAGTTGCAAAACTTGAATGAGCCATTCACGTGGAACTGAATCAAAGGATCTTTTGTAGTCCACATATGCCATGAAAAGATTTCTTCGTTTGGCGTGGGCTTGATTGCAAACAGCGGAATCAATTATTAGTTTTTGTTTGCACCCCATCGAGTTTTTCGCGCATCTCTTTTGTTGTTCAGTAATTATGTTGTTCAGCTCACAATGTCTGAAAAGGCGATGATGAATGCACGATGTTATAAGTTTGTTTGTTTGTATCTATGTGTAGCACAATGCGTAAGCAAACTAGGTTTGTTAATGTTTCGTGATTGGCGTACAGTTTCTTTATCCTGTAATTTTGCAAACCATCTGGTCCCGGTGCTTTGCAGTTATGGAGGTGCTTCATTATGTTGGATGTGTCTTCCGTTGTAAATGGTTGGTGTTGCATCGTATCACAAATCTGAAATGCAGCCTCCTCCTCATTAATCCAGCTGGCTCTGGAGTTATAGGAAATTGTTGTAGAAAACTTTTTTTTTCAGAATGCTCGGTATCCGTTTTACGGGAAAAACTAGGAGCTGCATTATTATTGATATTATTAAGTACTCCATAAAACCTTTTTTCTGATTGCGGGAATAGTATGTTGTCTGGTTTCCGTTTATTACTAGTTTTGTACCTTCTCAATCGATATGTGTAGAGATGGAGCTTTTGTCGTACACATCCAGACACTGCCGAGATGTGATGTTTTCTCCATCCCACTGAAAGTGCATTAGGTTATTGTCCATGATAGCCTTGACAAGTCTTTTTAATCTGTTGTTCCTGACCCCTCGCTGATACTCGGTCAGTCTTCCAATGTCTGTCAGAAAAGAACTGATTTTCGCTGGAGTTCTCGTTTGACTCCATAGCTGATCGTCACGTTGTTACTGTGACTGTATTTGTGAGTGTTGTTGTGGTTTCTGGGCTGTGGCGCTTTGGACGACAGGAGCCCGCCTCCTCAGCACCCTGCCACCGGCGTCCCGCATGCTGTCATGCCCAGCACCGGTTTCAGATATGCCGTGGCGATCCCCAGACAGTGACTCTTTTCCGAGGCATCTACATCGTAGCTCTATTTTCATGGGGGTGTCACCAATTGACCCTGGTGACCCAGGTAACTCAGTCACGTGGGGTTGTCAATTTCCAAAAGAAATGATTAAAAACCAGATCATTCCGTGCGGATTTGGGGAAGGAAAGAAGGCTAGGTAGTAGGTCAGGGGGCAGCTGCCCCTATAGTCGACTCATACGACAGGCAGTGGATACCATGGTGCTATTCTAACTCAGCCGCCACACGGGATTTATTATAATACTCTGTACGGTAACCTGAAGCTCTAGGTACTCACGACAGAACTCTTGATAATGTGCTCTGCGATATCCAGTCTTGTTCTGGCCAAGGTTTGTAACTCTGTAGAACGTGCGCATTATAAAATCATTCATGGCGTTAGTTCATTTCATGCGCTGTCTTTTCAGTCCCGCTTGAGTGAGCAATGGCTGAATACGTAGAAGAGGATCTGTACATTGGCCAGCTAAATCGCTAAACGTATTTCTGCGGGTCCATTTAAAATATTTTGTTTACAGTCCTTGACCTCAAAATTTAGAAGATCCCTTATTGAATACCGTCGGCCTATACCACCAAATGTTTTCGTTATTATTTGACCAACAACAAGCAGCGTTCTGAACAATTATTAAACTGATATTATACAGTTCTTTTTAGTAGTAGGTGTCTTAATTTGATAAACTGATATTTAAACATCAAAATAAATGATTAAAAAGACCTTTCAGATGAGCTAGCACTTTAAGAGAGTGAAACTTTCTTGCTTAAAAATTTGACCCATTTGGTGAAGCGGAAAAATGAAATTTTTGAAATTTTGAAATGAACATAGTGTCATACCTACTTAATGTTTCGCAAACTTCCCACTTCTGAAGCGAAAGTTTACACAAGAAAATTTCGCAGCGTAATTCGAATTGCAAGTTAATAAATTCTGACATCCGATAACGAAGCGTGCAGTTGCACAGCTATAACAACCTAGTACGAGAATTCGCCATTGTATTAGCGAGCAAGTCTGTGATATTTTCATTAACTCCCGACGTTATTTCAACGGAGACAAATTCTCGGTGAATTTGACCTTTTCGTGAACTCATGGTATCACGAATATATAATCCGTTCAAAATAAACTCAAGGGAAACAGCCCTGCGTATGAATTATAATAGGCACGTGAAATAAAAATTTATGAGAAATTATTTTTACCATTGAGTTAGATAATATACTCAGTAACCCAGTTCCTTTTTGTACATGAATAAAAAAAAGCAAATTAGGTTCACAACTTTTAATTTATTATTGTGAAATATTTTGGTTTGACAAATACAAAATGAACGTCTTATCATATAGTAAATAAGCACCTCAAAATTTCAACCATATTTCCTAAATAAATTTAAGGAATTCCTTAGCTTATTACGGCACCTATATAATGAGAATGTGTATAAGCAATTCTTATAATTTTATGAGAGTGATAAAATTATAAATGTAATTGTACAAAAGAACATTTCAAAAAGGCAATAGCATGTTTACAGATATAGTATAGACAGAGTAAGCTGCAAAAAAAGTTCATTGTTGAAGAATTGTTTTCAAAAATTCTGCCCTAAAACAGCCCTCGGACTACTAGCAGACCAGCTAGACTTTTTGTGCACTCATTCGTTATCTATATATAAATAGGCAAAGACATCACGTTTCAGTAGCATTTTCCCTTCTGTACCCCAACCGATTTTCTGTATTTAGGTTTTGGTTAGTAGCTACTAATGACCTTCAATGCGAAATGATAAAATTTATGTACAATGTTGATTCATTCATTATTTACCTCCATACTGTCAATTCCAAACAGAGCGGCTAGAAAAAGCAAATTATGTTCACAACGTTTAATTTATTAATGTGAATATTTTGGTTTGACAAATACAAAATGATCGTCTTATCATCTAGTAACACTAAGCGACTCAAAATTTCAACTATATTTCCTAAATAAATTTAAGGAATTCCTTAGCTTGTTACGGCACCTGTATAATGAGAATGTGTATAAGTAATCATACTATTATTAATACGTGAAGGTCTAAACGCACTCCCCTTTTACGGCCTTTATTTTGAAAGGAGGGTAATGAAACGTATAACATCCAAAAGGTAATGTGCCGTAGATGTGCAGAATATACAAAGAATTTTTATTTATTTCTTTTAAAATAAGTAAATTAAAAAATAAATTATTTGAGATGGCGCCACCTATGAACTAGAGACTCACCTAAAGTTTGATTTGACATTTAGATTGCTGACAGAAAAGTCATTCCGCGTAAATCTTTTATATTTGCTAAATAAAGTATAAGGTTTTCTATTGTATGATCTGTGGTGTAAGGTCTTCAACATTCATTACTATTTTTAACACCATTTGTTTAGATAAACGTAAACGATAATAATATATACTCAGAACATGTTCGTAAACACTTAGGTTCAATTTTGTTAAAAGCAGATGCAAATGGTTTTGACTGAAATGAAGAATTGTTACTTTTGTGTAACTGACTATTTGAAAGTAATAAATATATGACAAATCTTTGGAAAAGCCATGTGTACCCATTATTGTATGAGACGGTAGTAAAACACTAGCGATGTGATATATAGCAAATATTTGTACAAAACTTACAAAGTAAAATAAATCAAATTATTTTGCAGTTTTATTAGACAGGAATTTATCTTTTAAATTGATTTAGTTAATTTTAAGGCGAGAATGTCATTTAACAATACTTTAAAAGAAATAGAAAATTGGTGTATATTTTTTAATGAGACTTGATATAGATACAACAATTTTTTTGCATTATTTGTAATAAAACAAATTTACACAAAAATCATGCACCTAAGTTAGGTATTCTGACAGTTTCATTTATTTGTGGTGGCATCCTCCTCTGTGAACAACTAACTTAAGCTAATATTTAAAGTTTTCTGTTTGAACAGAAAATACTATTTTAAACTCTTCGTGTTATGTGGAGTGAATTTAAAAAATTCTACTGTAAGTAACAGACAATTTAAGTAAATTTCCCAATTTTTAATCCATTTATTTTAGATTACAGTGGAGATTTGGCTTAGCAAAACTAGCGTTACGTTATGCCCCGGAGGAAAACACTAACGGGTCGGGTTGAACGGCAAAGATATCGAAATCAAAATATTACCGCGGAATAGAAATAATGTAGTAGTAGTAGTAGAGTAAGCTGCAAAAAAAGTTCATTGTTGAAGAAATGTTTTCAAAATGTCTGCCCTAAAACTGCCCTCGGACTACTAGCAGACCAGCTAGACTTTTTGTGCACTCATTCGTTATCTATATGTAAATAGGCAAAGACATCACGTTTCAGTAGCATTTTCCCCACTGTACCCCAACCGATTTTCTGTATTTAAGTTTTGGTTAGTAGCTACTAATGACCTTTAATGCGGAATGATAAAATTTATGTACAATGTTGATTCATTCATTATTTACCTAGAAAAAGCAAATTATGTTCACAACGTTTAATTTCACAAATACAAAATGAACTAAGCTTAAGTTATTTCTTGTTTAAAATTAGTTTTTTAAAAAAATTTCAAAAACTTTATTTTCCAAAAACAACAAACAAAATTATGTGAACATCGAACAATGGTTAAGCTTAGAATGATCTCAAATACAATCTTTCGCATAAGGAATACAAAAGACGTCAGCGTTTATTTCAACGTGACGCAAACATTATTAATAAGCAATAAACAATTTAATTCATATAACTCCTCCCTCGTTAGGCTGGAACAACACCGATAAGGGGTTGGGCCGATTGGGGTGGTCTCCTGTTTGATTAGCTTCAGGACGTTGCAGCTTTTTCCTCAAGTATGCCAGCCATGAAATGGATAAAATTAAGCAAATTAGGCCAAAATTATGGGTCTTGCATTTTTTTACGTTCAATAACATGTGCATCTCCGTTTTTCGACATGCAAATCATAAACGCCTATTTAGGTTGGTGATTTTTATTATTTCATTTTTTTACAATTTTCTCTACAGATTTATAAAATCTTAACAACGAGCCATTTTCGGTTAAACCTTGATGGGTCCTTTGAAATATCTGTCAAGAAGAAAATATTTTATTCGGGTATCCTGCGGCAAGCAGATGCTTCGCTTCTGATGCATTTCCAGCCGCACGGCCGTACATGAAGTGCATATCTGTCATTTCCGTGTTTGAATATGACTCCATTTTATAAGTTGGAATAATGTTGTATACGTAAATTTTCCAATCACCACTTTTACTAATTAAACAGTGCAATCGACAGTTTATCAATAATTTAAATTGTTTAGCGTTGTGGCAAGTTCAGACTTTTAGTTACCATGGTAAACAGATTTTTGTAATTTTTGGCCTTATAACTTAAAGATCAGAGTGATTTTCAAATTCAATTTACTCGAAAACCATTGGAAATATCGATTTGAAAAACATAATATTTTTACTTAAAATTGTTAAGATTTTAGAAATTTGCAGAGAAAATGGCAAAATAATTGAAATTAAAAAAATTACTGACCGAAAATCCCCTTCTCCAACCTAAATAGAACGTTTATGATTTCCATTTCGAAAAACGGAGTAGCACATGTTATTTAACGTAAAAAGTTATGTAAACCCATACATTTGTATCTATATATTTTCGAAGATTTTGTCAATAACAGAAAAAAAAAACAGTTTTGTTTGACCGGGTTCAAGAGCATATAACTTCCTAAGGGTGAGTTTTAGGGCATATGTTAATAGGCACTTTTTGGCTTATTTTAATTAGTTCTATAAACAGCAGAGGTTTGGAACCCTATTTTAGAAACATCCTATATAAACGATTATTTATTTTTTTGGAGCTCGGGTAAACGTTCCATTATATAAGGAACCAATTGACAAAGTTGAGCGTATAGTAACTCAGTTTGAAGGTTTTTAATTTCTGTACAACATTACGCATAGTAGCAAACATGGTTTCATGAATAACGTAACACGTACTCAATATCGCCTTTTCAAACAAATCAATTTATTGAATAAGTACAATTTAAATTAGTAAAACATTAAAATATGAAGTATAAAAAGAGATAAGGACTCGACGTTGCGATGCTGTCTGGCTGCTCCCGCTGTTGTTTCTAATTTATATGATCTTGAGAGTGCTGTGTCAGCTCCATCTGCCTGGCCTATTGTTTACATAGTTTATGGAAGATTGTGATATAATTCCTCCCTATGCAGATTCGACTTCCGATTTCCAATTCTTCTACAGGTTGGACTTTGGTCACTCTGGTCCTTGGTTTTGGAAGTGAAAACCATGTTACCATTTTCATGTAGCAATATATGTGACTATAGTCCAGATGCTGATACTGAAATGAGGGGAGGTGAACTCTAAAGCTGGTTGGTTCTGGATGAATCCGAACTTGATTGTCTGCAGTTCATCAAGTTCAATGTGCTCCAAGTCGATGCTGAAGTTGGCCGGGATAGAAGGGGTCTCCATACCGAACACTGGCAACATGATTGGTTGACTGGAGTTCTCCGGGTATTTCTCCTTGATCAGTGTTTCGATGTTGGTAGACATTTGGCAGCTGATTGGTAAGTCTATGAGGAATGTCCCTTTTGGTTTGGTTACTTCTTGTTGTAGATGACATCGCAAACTCACGGTTTCTTCTTTAGGGAAGATTGCGATCCATTGCCTGTTGTTTTCTAACTTTTTGAAGGTCGTCTGGGATACAGCAATTGGAACCTGACCGCAAGTAGAACTATTTTGGATGTTCAATAATTGGATTTCGCAAGGATTTTTGTCTGTTATGTCCATGAGATCAACTTTGCTACAGGTAAAATCGTGTGGTCTCAGCTGAATGCAGGGTTCGCCACTAAATGAGTAGTGCAATTTATTTTTATCTAATATTTATTTTTTGTAATTATTCCCTTGAACTGACTCTTGGAACAGGAATAGAATAAAAGTGGTACAAATCAAATGTTTGTGAGTAAACAACAGGTACGTGTAATATGGATAAAATTCTGTTAATGAGAATTAAACAATCTACTGTTATGGTTTTTTCTAAGAGAAAGGTATTTTCTAAAGAAATTTTGAGTGGAAATTAAATTTTAAATTTCGTTTGCAATGATTCTAATTCTTTGAACAGATCAGATATTTTTATAATACTAGAATGAATTGTACCTAGCTTCGCAAATATTAGTGAATTTTCAATGTCCTGTAAGATCAATAATATAATTTCGTAAATGTTTGAAATTTGATTTAGAACATCGATTATTACCATACTGTTTATATTATAAGGAGCACCCTCGACTATAGCGGCAATGTGCCCAATCTTTTCTTCCAAAAGTTCTTCATTATGACTTATCTGCTTAATTGTGTTGTTAAATTTATTTATTAACGAAATAGTTAAAGAATTTTGATTTTTATGTTTGCTGTCAATTTATTTTCATTATTTTGTAGTTCTTGAATTAACTTATGATAACGTTTATAGTCTTTTTTCATCAAGTACTCCTGTCACTGCTTTAAAAATGGAACCAACTGCATTAATTAAACTTCTTTTCAATCTACGAGGATGAGGAATTATTTATAATAATTTACTCTCTACCCTTTCATCTAAAAATGTTAGAATTTTGAGCCAGTTAGAAGCACTCATTTTATATGTGGGATTGGTTTCAATGCACTTAATTATTTTTGCTGATTTGTCTTGAAGTTTATTTACTTCAGTAAGAATTAAATTCAAGTCGCAATAATGAATAAAAATAAAATAAAAGAGTATGTGAATATTGTGTTAGTTTTGCTGAGTCAAGTCGTAGTGGTATAATGCCAGGTTTATCGTCAAGATTTCTTAGCAGAATTTTATCTTGGGAGCCGCAAACGCCGCTTAGTCTGAAAAACAATTAAAACTATCTTAGTCTCTAAAAGTATAAGGTTTCTTAAGAGGTCGTTTTACATTGTCCATGTGAACTTTCTGTTGTTTTCCTGTGGAAAGAGTCTTTTTGTTTTCATTTACACTTACAAGGTTGCCAGATTTGTCAAACTTATTCGCGTGTTTCTAGCGTATATGCTTTTTTATAAAGATCCTTTGGTTCGGTTGAAATATCTCCGGTTTGTCACGACTTCGGTTTAACATTTCAATTGCTTGTTCTTTATTCGCTATCAGCTGGGATATATAAAACTTTTGCTTTGTCCTTATGTTAGTTAACATAGTCCTTTAATATTACACTGTCTATTAGGGGTCGTTACTACTGATATGTCCGTTAATTATGTCGATGGGTTTTAATTTAGTAACAGAATGCAAAGAATTGTTGTAAGCTAATATAGCATATATCATTTTCATTTTAACAGGACTTTTCAAAAATCGGCGTGTATTTAAAATGCGCAAATATTTAATAATTGTTGATTGAAACATTTCAATGATTCCATTCGATTGGGGCTGATTTGGAGAACAAAAATGAAATTTTATGAAAATTCAATAGGGAAGATATGACTGAATTTTTAAATTCAGTTTCATTGTCAACAATGCATAATATTTGGAATACCGTGAAAAATCGTAGAAGGTTATCAGCAATTTCAGTTGCTTTTGCGCTAACAAGAGGATATGGTTGAGCATTTTTTGAAAAGCTGTCAACAATTGTTAGAAATTTCGATTGCTCAAATGTATAAGTATCGAGATGAACTATTTCAAATGGTTTTGCAGCTGTTGGTGGAATATTAAGTTCCATTTTAACCAGGTTTCGATAGTATTTACTTTGTTGGCAAATTTCACATTCATTGATAAAAGTTTGTTTTTCATAAGGGGCCAGTAATATTTTTCTTTGATTTTTGATAGTGTTTCGTAGTTAACTCGATTGGTTGACTTTCCTTCGTAGTAGTTTTTAATGATCTCTATTTCTTCATTTTCTTCCACATATATTAATTTGTTGTGGCATCTCTTAAATCTTATTGAGGGCCAAATGAAGTGTCGTTGTAAGGCGACAGAAAATGGTTCATAAATTTGTGGGTTTTCAAAATACAGATAATATTGTACACCAATATATTCTTTTACAAATTTATTAACATCTTGTTGGTTTTCGATATTTGAATAGTTATTCGTTGTTTATTCTCAGAGTTGTTATTTTTGAGGTTGCTGGTGAATGATGGACGGATTGTATTAAAATTTGATTTTGTCCATAATTGACAGCGGTATCTAAAACAGGTATATCAACTATCGGGTGATGTTCTGCGTTTGAATGTACAGTGCTATCGTCTGGCTCGTCAGGACTTTGAATTGGTGTCGGATCTTCTTGTACTTCAGGAATTTCGAGTTCACCTATGTTGACAATCATTGATGAATTATAGTTGACTTCAATTTCGGTGAGATTTTGGCTCGGGCCTTGAACATTCTCAATATTCTTTCAGGTTGATAATTGAAAGTTACGCGATTTTCGGGGCCGACACCTAAAATATCGTCGAACTGGTTCCAAAATGTGTCCTAGTATTTGGCATGGATTTCGATCCGGGATAGATATAATCAAATTCCTCGAGCTTTATTCTCCAACTCATAAGCTTGGAAGTAGGGTCTTTCAATGAAAATAGCCATTGCAAAGGTTTGTGATCACAAATTAACTTAATTTTATTGCTATAGAGATAATTTCTCCAGGACTTGGTAGCCCATACGATTGCCAAAAGTTCTCTCTCTTTACTGAATAATTTTGTTCCGTTTCGTTAAGAGTCCTTGAAGCATAAGCTATTTCTTTCGAAAAGTCCCGATATTGAACGATAGCTTCATTCGAGAATATTTTTGCAGGTTTCGAAGCATGTCATGAATTCTTCGTTATGCTCGATCTTTGCACCTTTCTTGAAACACTTTGTAAGAGGTTTGGTCAATTTGGCGAAATCTTTGATAAATAGGCGATAGTATCCCAGAAGTCCTAGAAATCCTTTGATTTGTTTCGTACTTTTGGGTATCGGAAACTTCTTGATTGCATTGATTTTGTCTGGATTGGGTTTTACGCCTTCGGGGGTAACTATGTGCCGTAGGTAGGCAACTTCTTTTCTCAAAAATTCCGATTTATATAATTGAATCTTGAAGTTGAATTCTCTTATTCTTTTGAATACAACTTTTAACCGTTCTTGATAAAATACATCAAAATATTCTTTAAATAATTTTAGGATTTGAGACTTTTCTTCATTATTCATATGACTGGTTCTAGTTTTTGAAATGTCAATCTTCTCGTTAGGCTTTGAGAAATTAAAATTATTTAAGTTTATATTCTGAAAATCTGACATTTTAAACGGTTCTACTTCGACAGGTTTTCAAAAATCTAAAGTAAGATACTCAGTTGTATTGTTTAATACGGTTCTTAATGCATACCATCTTTGGCTTTTGTTAAACTTAAAGGAATTTCGCAATTTTGAAATTTTTGATGAGGTATTACTATGTCACCTTTAGCAATTGAGGTTTTAATCTTAATAACTTGTTCACATTGGTGCGAGACTTTTAATGAATGAAAATTATTATGCTTTATTTGATGATATTTTAATTTGATATTTGTATAAGGGCTATTTAAATATCCTCTCTCAAAATTTATAACAGCCTGCAAAAGTTTTTAATTGTGTATACCGATGAGGCATTAAAAACGGCATGAGATTTGAAAAGGTAAAATTTAAATCTTTAATCTGAATATATCGAAAGCTGGAATAGATACAATACGTTTGTGCGTTGATTTCTGGAATACGGTAGAAACAATAAATGGATAATTTTTTTTTTGCATATGGGAACAATTTGAAAGCAATGTCAGGATTTAAGAATGATTTCGTTGATCCGGAATCTATTAATAATTTTAAATTATATTTTGGTATGGTAATATATGGTAACTCGCTCGAATGTGAGGAAATTGTGTTAAAAGTTATGATAGGTGTTGTTATTGTGAAATGTTGTTGAGAGATGAAATCGTAAAATGTTCATTTTCGTCGTCAACATTTGGTTGAAAATCATAATTTTTATTTGTAAGGCTGTCGCATTCTCCGTCAAGGTAATATTAATTTTGCACTGAACCTAAGTTGTCTTCTGGGGAGACCTCGTCTGTTTCGGTGTTGAAAACTTGTTCAGGTCTCATTTTAGGATAGGGAAATGGTTGTTGTATTTGAGATGTATTATGTCACATACCACTCATTGGAGTCGGTTCTGGAATTTGCCTATTTGGATTAGGTTTCCAGACATTTGGTGGTTGAAGTGGTTTGAAAATATTTGAACCTGATGGTAATTTCGGCGGTACATAATTTTTATCAGGTTGAATATTAACTGGTTGCGACGGGAATTGGTTCATTTGATAGTTTAGGGTCAGAATTGGTTGTGTTGAAAGTTTTCTTAGAAAATTTTGTTGGCTGAAAGGTTGTTGTGATTAACTTGCATTTGAGAAAGTCTGTTGATTTGATGGTCGTAGGAATTTGATTCGGTTTAGATGAATTTCTGTTTGAAAAATTTTGGAAATAATGTACATTTTCTTCCTGCAGGACAAATTGTAGAGCTTCGTTAAGTGTCGATGGTTTCATGCATCTTATATTTGTGCGAAGAGGATTTTTAGGACCAGAAAGAAATGTTTTTAAGGTCTCGTTTAAGCCGTTTAGCTTCTTCGGTAGTCTCGTGTACATTTACATAAGTACAGAGTAAATTGATGTTTAAACATCTATCATAGAATTTTTGTGCATTTTCGTTAAGCGTTTGTCGAAGCATAACTAAATCACGAATTAGGCATACTTCGTCTCTTTGATCAGAAAAGTTTCTAGTTAGAAGTGATTTTAAATCTAACCATGTATATTTACTAAAGTTTTTGCATTTCCTGTTAGTATTGATATTATACTATTAAACAGATTCTGGTTTAAATTGAGTCATTGTATAACTAGTTTGAGGCAGTAAAGGGGTCTTAAAATATTTCTATGAGAAATATATGAATTATCAATATGTTCAATAGTTTCTTGAGGGTCTATAGAGTCAGCTAAAGGTAATGTATCTTCTAAATACTCAAGTATTGTGGACAAATTATTCCAAGACATTAATTATTGCACTTACATTAAAGATACGACAAAGAGCATTTTACAAGGGTGAGCTTTCAGGTCGGCGATTTTTATCCTTGCCAAAAAACACTCCTGCGAATTTGGGCGATGCTTGTCCGAAATCCTGTATTGTGGAACTATCTATAAGGGCGACGATAGGTTTGGCGATGCTTGTCCTCTCCAAAGGCTGCTCCTTGTAAATTTAGGCGTTAGTTGTCCTAAATTCCAATGATGACAATTATAGGTTGACGTGTGGGACCGCGTAATCCAAAAATTGGCACTTCAGTGAGGAACTTACACCTACAGTGATCGATCACAAACTTTACGGTTTCGTTGTGCGATAAATCGTAAACACGAATTTCAGCCGATCGATTGGATACAATTCGGACAACCCTACTGACTGCGCCAATAACGTAACACGTACTCAATATCACCTTTTTTTAAAAATCAATTTATTGAATAAGTACAATTTAAATTAGTAAAACATTAAAATATAAAATATAAAAAGGTATATAGGACTCGACGTTGCGATGCTGACTGGCTGCTCCCGCTGTTGTTTCAAATTTATATGATCTTGAGAGTGCTGTGTTAGCTCCATCTGACTGGCCTATTGTTTATACAGTTTATGGAAGATTGTGATATTATTCATGGGTAGATTTAGATGTAAAAGGTAAAAAACTAAATTGTTACCGATTTTTAGCGGTTATTTTTTTTAACTAAAATTCCTCTATAAAAATTTTTATGTCAATTAGTTAAATATTATCATTAGAACCCGGTGATGTTGGTTTTGTCCACTACTAATTTTGTCACGTATTTTCGTATATGACCTGGGCTATATATACTTATTTCAGATTTATTGAAAACAATAATAGTACCTAAAGGAATTACTATTGTTTTAGAGGTGCTTGTTTACTATGGAATCATCGAAAAGTTAAGACATTCGATGCATTCTGGGCAGTTTTAACCGAAAGCCGAAAAGGAGGATGTTATCAATTCGTCATAATTTTTTATGTATGTTCATTAATTACACAAAAACGGTTTAATTAATTTTAACGATTTAAACGTCAAATTTTTTCCGTTTAAGTGGAAAATGCAGTTACTAAGTGACCTTTCACTGAATCTTCACTAATTCCTTTAAATAGGCTCTATCAAGTGAATATTTTAAATTATGTTCTATTAAGACATATTCTGAGCTGATTCCGTATTTTTTCTATAACGTAGAACCGACCGTTTTTCAGAAAATCGGAAAAATATGAGCAAAAAACGATAAAAGCCAAAGTAAGTCTAATATATAAAAATCTCGGTGTTTGTGCTTGAACTCTTCCGAAATGGCTCGACCAATATTTATGAAATTTGGGTGGCCCTATCCGGAAAAAAAATTCTATTTTTTCTGAATAATATAAGAAATGTTAAAAGATTTCAAAGAGGTCAATAATGTCAAAAATGTGACAAATGTCAAAAATGAATTTTTTGAAGCCATATAAATTTCGTTTATGGATGATATTAAAATATCTTTCACAAAAAAATCTAAAAATGTAGAGGATGTGAAAATTACCAAATGAAATATGTTCAAATAGATTGGGAAATGTTTTTGGAAAATTTTACTATTGTTCAGGAATCTTAAACAATAAAGTCATAAGAATTAAGAGATATTTTATGGCGAAATGAATTTCAACATCCAGGAGTTTCAGAAAAATCTAGCGCACTGAGATTCAAAATCGGGAGTCGTACGGTGTGTAACGCTGTTTCCCTGTGATTCCTAGGATAGAAATTACACACAAAAAATTGTAGGTTTACTAAAACCTGTCAAAGAAATTATTAAGAGGTTGTTTCCTTTTTTAAGTGAAGTAATACGCAACTCGTAATTATCTTAAAATGGAAATATTTAATGGGGGATATCCGGGTTACTATTCTGTTGGACATAAAGACACCGCAAGAACAACTGGCCCGGTGGATGGAAAAATTACAGCAATACGATTTCAAGGTTGAACACCGTGCCGGCTGTTTGCATAATAATGCCCGATGCCTTGTCAAGAAGAACACAATGCGGACATTGTCTGAAGACGGAACAGCGAGAGGTTATCTCCATGCGACAGATCCGGGTACAGACCAATGAAGACTGGACAACGGAACAATGCATCCAGGACCAAACGGCTGACCCAGACATTGAGCCAATCCTGTCACTCAAAAAGAGAGAGGCACTCAGGCCACGATGGGGCGAGGTAGCTCGATACTCAGGCGTCCTGAAATCGTTCTCCAAGAGTATAGAATGGAATTTTAAAGAGAATTTGGGATTTGATAGTCCCATTTTTTAAATTATGTAAAAAATAAATGTCACATTCATTTGTTATGATAAGGATATAAAAATAATTTCAAACCTGTCAAAACCCTGTTGAATTTTGATTGTCAAAGGGTAAACATCGTTCTTGTGCGTGTGTGAAACCATCTAGACGCCTATGTGAAATTTGTTTTCAACAAACTTTGTTGTGTTCAAGAAGACAATTCAGACATCTTGAATTTAAAACTTCATAAATCAAGAAAAAGACAATTTTGGTAAACACGAACGTTTAATATCACAAAACTATAAAAGTGACAAGGTATAAATCACAGAAATTAAAAAGTTTCGAGTAGTGATCAGAGAGCTGATTGTAATAGACTATACAGTGTGACAAAACCAGCAGCAGTGCATACCAGTAATCATAATGGAGCGGTACTGACAAGATGAGAACCGAATACATTTGTATCGAGCGGCAAAACGACCTGGAAAAGAAAATGATTCAAAAGCACTTTGGTGAAACATAACAAAATGGCTTAGCCCAACGTGGTGCTAAGTGACACTGAGATATATAATTGTGTAGTCACTAAAGTATTGTGAAGAAATTGAAAAATCATAATTTGATTGAAATATCATTACAAAATGGCGCTCAACGTGGGGCTTTTAAAATTTCTTACAGCAATAAATTTTAACCAGCAAAATAGTGCTTTAGAAACTTTTTTTACAGAAATTTTTTTTTAATTAAAACACTTTTAAAGGAAAATTATTATTGAAAATTTATATAGGGGAAGGTTTTATTTTGAGATTAAAGGGTTGTCAACTAAAAAGTTGTATGAATAAAAAAAATTGTTATAAAGAAAATTATCAAAGGTAAGTCTTATAAATACTGTTTTGAATATTTTTTTGAACATTATAAAATAAAGTAAAAACAAAATGCCTAAAACGAGACGGACAAAGGTCATCAAAGAAACAGAACAGGAGATGGAAATGGAAGTGGCAATGGGAGAAGAACAAGAAACTAATCCAGAGATAGGACAAAAACAAGATATACAACCAGAAGAGGTAGTGAATATAATATCTGAAGAGATCATAGTGTCGGAAACAAGCACTAATAAGGAAATAGAACCAGTACAGGAAACCCAAGAAAAAGAGATAGATTTAAACATATTTATGAAAATGATGTTACAAAAGATGGACGAATATAATGAAGAAATGAAAAGGGGATATGAAAACCTAAGAAAAGACATAAAAGAAGATAATGAAAATTTGAGAAAGAAAATAAAAAGAAGTAATGAAAAGATGGATAAGAACAATGAAGATCTGAAAGCTGAGATGAAAAAGAATAAAGAAAATATCCAAAAAGAATTAAAGAAAACTAGTGAAAATTTAGAAAATAAAATTACTAAATGCAATGAAGAATTAAAGATAATTTATGAAGTGATGATCAACACAACAAATAATTTAAAAGATGATATTATTAGTATTAATGAAGAAGGAGAAAAAATAGAAAATATGAGGGAAAATTCAAAACAAGTTGAAGGAATAATAATAGAAGGATACAGAATTGAATTAACTGATGAAATACAAGAACCTGAAAAACAGGCAAGAAATATAATTGAAATAAGCCAAAAAGAAAGAACAAAAGGTGGGGAAGAAGTTCAAAAGCAAAAATATCAGACTGAGGAAGAGATCCAAAGAAAAGTGGACATAGCTATACAAGAAAAGAGGTTAAAAATAAAGTTATATAAAAATTTAATGTTAATAAAGGTTTTTGCAAATTATGAAATACAAAACAGGATGAGAATAAATGGTCAACTTGGAAGACGATGGTTGATACCAATCATCAAGGATATGAACAATCAAAGAGAAAACCTGAACTCAAGGATGCAACTGGAAAAAGGTATAAATTATAGTGGGGGAAGAGAAGAACAAACACTTTACTGCTGGGAAATAAACCCACAAGTAAATTGGAAGTCCAGAAAAAAAAACAGATAAATCAACAGATTTGGAAGGATTGATGGGAAAACTAACTTAGCAATGGAAATGGAACTGAAAAATTAATAAAAAAAGACAAAAAGGTCAACAAATGCATAAAAAACTGTTAAGAGGACAGAATGGCAATGAAAAAGGAAATCTACAAGGAAAATAAGAAACAATACAATGGCAAGACAAATACCCAGGAATTAATGGAATTGAATTAGCTATCAATAATAAGATAAAAATGAAGGAAATAATATTTTGGCAATAACTAATAAATTGTGTGAAATTAATAAATTAGCAAATAAAGTTATAGATTAACAGAAGTGCAATTGAATTCTAATGTATGAAGAGGATACGGTGTTAAGACATAATTAAGTGGACATGTGTTAAATAAAATGATGAACTACATAAATTTAAAAACGAGAAACTTTGGTTAACATTACAGGACCAGATTAATTTGTTCGAAGATTTGAAGAGTGATTAAAATGAATGAAATGTGGTTAAAAAGTGCAAATAGGTATAAGTGTAGTAAAATAAATGAAAGGTGAAAGAACCAAATTAATGAATTAATATGAAATAACATATGATGAATTATAAAAAAATAAGAAAACTAAAATTGGTGATAGGACCAATTAAAGTGAATGAAGTGAAGTATAATAAATAAAAGAGTAGAATGGAAAGTGAAAAAGTTATCTGTCCTGAATAATACCAAATAATTATCTAAGTGTAAATCATTATTTAAGAAAAGAATTCTTTAACACAGGATAACTAATTTGCTAATAAATAAAAATTATTAAATCAATACAATGCTAAATTAATATTACATTTGAGGGGGAATTGTACTAAAAGCAATAAGAATTTCAAAATAAAATTTTGCTGAAAACAATAGTTTTATCAAAATGCTTATTTTGTAATGGGGAATTTTGTTATGGAATTGAATAGACCAAAAGTTTTTAAGAAACACTGAAGGCAAAATGTTTAAAAGATTGATAAAGTATTAATATTTATTGTATGTTAATTTATAATAACAGAGCCTATCAGAAAGGACTAATGTTAAAATAAAATTGAGTTGCAAAGCAAGATGCATAATATTTAGTTCAAATATAAAGTTAGAATATATAAAGGAAATTAAATAATGTAGGGGGAAGTTATTTACTCAATAAATATGTAAAAGTGGAGTTAAGTGAGTAAGTAGTTAATTAGTAATTAAATAATAAATGTTAAAGAAAGATAAAGTGTATGTAACGAAGGTTAATCTGGTTGCATATAGAAAAGTCAGAAATTTGATATTTGTGAAAATAAATAATCTATAGAGTAAAATATAATAATATAAAAAAAGAGACATACCTTGTTAATAATTGGACTATTAATGGAATCTGATATTAATAATAATATAATCCTTTTATAATTTAAAATTCATATGAAGTAAGATCCAAAGCTCATCCAAACCAAATAACCAGAAGTTTCATAAAATCATTCTCTAAAAAGAAAAAAATAGTAGTGATATATAAAATTAACTTAACAGAATGTAAGCAGGGTAAAATTTGTGTAGGTAGGATAAAAAGGTAGGGAAGGAACAACAAGGAAATATGTTACGAAGTAGGGTTATTATTTAAAGAAAGAAATCACATTTGCAGACACTGAAAAAAAAGAGATATATCCAGCTTCATAATAATATATCAATACAAGGAATAGGAGTCAATAAACATGATTTATTAGATAGGGAGGCGAAAAATAACAGATTTTGAGAGAAAGTTAAAAATTACAGATTCATCTGACAGAACAAACTTTGAAATTAAATTACAAAGTTAATACTGAATAAAAAGAAAAACCAATTAGATAGAAATGTTTGATAGAAGTAGATTTATGTAATTAGTAGTAACAAATTTGTATATATTAAAATTATTTTTTAAATAATTATGTAAAAAAAATGTCACATTCATTTGTTTTGATAAGGATATAAAAATAATTTCAAACCTGTGAAAACCCTGTTGAATTTTGATCGTCAAAGGGTAAACATCGTTCTTGTGCGTGTGTGAAACCATCTAGACGCCTATGTGAAATTTGTTTTCAACAAACTTTGTTGTGTTCAAGAAGACAATTGAGACATCTTGAATTTAAAACTTCATAAATCAAGAAAAAGACAATTTTGGTAAACAGGAACCTTTAATATCACAAAACTATAAAAGTGACAAGGTATAAATCACAGAAATTACAAAGTTTCGAGTAGTGGTCAGAGAGCTGATTGTAATAGACTATACAGTGCGACAAAACCAGTAGCAGTGCATACCAGTAATCATAATGGAGCGGTACTGACAAGATGAGAACTGGAAAAGAAAATGATTCAAAAGCACTTTGGTGAAACATAACAAAATGGCTTAGCCCAACGTGGTGCTAAGAGACACTGAGATATATAATTGTGTAATCACTAAAGTATTGTGAAGAAATTGAAAAATCATAATTTGATTGAAATATCATTACAATATATATCATATTCATTAATTCATTACTATGAACAAGACCAGGTTCCGGGTGAGAACCGCGTCTGAATTTATTATATACTCGACGTTTCGAATCCTGCTTTGGAGCCATTATCAAGAGACAAAAGTGAAAAAGAGTTTCAGAGTCTAGATCAATCAATCAATCTGCCTACTCCCCAAGAGTCACTAGGTAAATGAAATGAATTTGACTCTGCTCTACTCCATTTATTTATAGTTAGCGGTTGGTTAGAAGTGGATGTCACGTGATGAAGGGGCTGTGTTGTGATTGGTTGGGTGTAGATGGGCGTGTCAGCATTGTTCGCGTCGGCTTACACAGAGGGGTGTTTTTTCTATTTTTATAGCTTCGCAAATAGATGCCCTAAGGGAGTTAAGAGATACGATAGTCCTACTGTCCTCGAAGTTGATAAGAGTGTCCTGTTTGGATATGATGATGCCCGAGAGCTGAAGTCGGATCTTTTTTGCGAACTGACAAAGAATGTTCATATAGTCTATGGTGGACGCACTTGTTGGTACGACCGATGTAGCTTTGTGGGCAATAGCGACATGCAGTTTCGTAAACTCCTTGATCTTCGTTAGGTACTTTATCTTTAGGGTAACCGGTTAAGTCGGCTATAGTTTGAGTAGCGTTGAAGACTGTTTTTATTTGATGTCGGTGTAAAATACGTGATATTTTGTCAATGAATCCTCGAATGTACGGAAGGAAGGCTTTCCGATGTTGTTGATCAGTTTCTGACGGGGTTGGTGTATTCGGAGTTTGTTGAGAATGACCCACCCCGTCAGAAACAGACCAACAACATCGTTCGAGGAGTCACTGACCAAATAACACGGATTCTACACCGACATCAAATAAAAACAGTCTTCACATACCAACAGAGAGCATAATATGTGGCGTGGAAACAGCAGTTTCAAAATAAGATGAACCGAACTGAAGAGGGCAGATATGACTCTGCCGAAACGTCGTCATTTTACCATCGATCTCGGCAGGGATCAGTTATCAACTACGCGGATGAATTCCCGGAAACCACCTAAAACACACACACATACAAATATATATATATATATATATATATATATATATATATATATATATATGTGTGTGTGTGTGTGTGTGTGTGTGTGTGTGTGTGTGTGTTTTTTTTATCCGAAGAGGGGGGAAATACATTGCGTACTTAGCTAGCACGTGCTGGCCGTCGTGCGGGACTCCCGATGTAATAACTTCAAAGCAAGAGTAAATCGTTGCATTGAAACCAGTATACCGTATACCCGCTAAAACCCTAACCTCTTTCTCCTACAACCATGGTCCCCTGCGGCACTCTTACTCAATACTACTTCGCAAGGGTGGTTCATTGCAGATGTTTACTGCCCTTCCATTGAAAGCTTCTAAAGCCTACTCCTCGAACGTATCGCGGAGTTCTTTGAGGATAGTCTCCGCGTAATCTGATACCAAGTTCCAGGCTTGGGGGCCCTTCAGCATGGCTTCTACTAATTGTTCTGGGACGATATTAGTCTCCAGAATCCTCTCCACCTCAGCACGTTGATCCTGAAACCGGGGGCAGGAGAAGAACACGTGATCCGCGTCCTCTATCACGTCCGTACAGTGTGGGCAGTTTGGGGAGTTTGCCCTCCTGAACCTGTGCAGGTATGCTCGAAAGCATCCATGTCCAGTCAGGAGTTGAGTGATGTAGAACCCAACCTCACATGCTGGCGGTTGACCCAACGACTGATGTTAGGTATCAATCGATATGTCCACCGGCCTTTAGTAGAGCTGTCCCACCTCTCCTGCCATTGCCCTAGACTCATGGCTCTTTCATCGCTGTTTCCTGTCGGTTGGTCTTTTTCTAACTTTCTGCGATAAAGCCGTCCCCTTTCTGCAGCCAGGATGTCGATTGGCAGGGTAGAGGCAATCACACTCACCGCCTCGTAAGACACAGTGCGGTAGGATGATGCCACTCGAATCGCTGAGAGCCGCTGGACTGATTTCATTTTCCGGCGGTACGATGGTAGCTCGAGCGATTTCTCCCATACCGGTGCCCCGTACAACAAAACAGAAGTAGTTACTGTTGCCAGTAGCTGTCTTCTCATCTGTCTAGGGCCTCCGACATTAAGCATTATTCTAGATAATGCCCCCTGTACCCCAGCTGCTTTCTTGCTGGCCGCGATTATGTGCTCTTTGAAGTTGAGCCGTGTGTCCAGGAGCACCCCCAAATAGCTGATGAAGGGCTGCGACTGTATGTAGGTGTCGCCTATTTTGAGGGTGATGGTTTCCCTTGCCTTTCGACTGCTAACAAGAAGTGTTTCGGTCTTTTGTTCTGCTAAACTCAAGTCCGCTGCGAGCATCCAATGCTGAATTGTGGCTATAGCGAATGAGAAGGTTGTTTGTATCTCCTCTATGTGCTTGCGCACTATGATCAATGCCACATCATCGGCGAATGCCACTAGCCTGACGCCCTCAGGCAGTCCGAGCAGGAGCAGGTCGTTGTACATTACGTTCCATAAGAGGGGGCCAAGAACAGAGCCCTGAGGTACACCTCCTGTGATCTTATAGTCTACTTGCCCATTTTCAGTTTGGTACAACAAGATGCGGTCCTTGAAATACGCTGAAACCATTCTGCGCAAGTACTGCGGAACTTCCATCCTGGCAAGAGCCTCCAAAATGCGGTCCCAGCGGGCCGAGTTAAAGGCGTTCTTGATATCCAGGGTGGCTATTAGACAGTACTTTTTTCCACCTCTTCTCCATCTCTTTCCCGAGATAGCCTCTCTGGCGATGTTGGTAACGAGTTTCACGGCATCGATGGTTGATCTCCCCTTTCTGAACCCGAATTGGTTGGTGGAAAGTTTCGGCTCAACGTAGGGCTCCAGCCTATCTGCTATTATCCTTTCAAGGAGTTTTCCCGCAGAGTCCAACATACAGAGGGGACGATATGATGACGGTTCGTCGGGAGGTTTCTTTCCATCTTTAGGGAGGAGCACAAGCCTCTGCTTTTTCCACTTAGTCGGGAAAACCCCCTGCTTTAGGCAGGTCTCATACATGTGTAGAAACATTTCAGGCCTATTGGCTATGGCGCATTTTAGCGCGATGTTAGGTATGCCATCTGGACCGGGAGCCTTGCCGTTTTGGAGCCGGTTGCACGCGCCCATCAGCTCATTCATAGTCACTGATGGTATATCTTCGTCCCTCACCTGCCACGAAGGATAAGCGGGTAGCTCAGGCTTCGCAGGAAACAAGTGAGTGACAATGCGGTGCAATGATTCGGGGCAGTTCGTTGATGTCATGGGAGGGGCCTTAATTTTATGCATCACGAATTTATACGGTTTTCCCCATGGATCTTGATTAACTTCGTCATACAACTCCTTCCAGTAGGATCTCTTGCTTGAGAGAATGGCTCTTCGTAGTTGTTGTCTTTTGATCTCATAGTCGAGCCTTAGTTCTTCTGTTGTGACCCTGTCGCGTCTTCGTGCTCGTTGATGCAGCCTTCGTGCTTTGAGACACTCTCGTCGGTGTTGTGAGATTGTGTCGTTCCACCAGTAAACTGGTGGGCGGCTGTTGTTCTGCCGTCTCCTTGGCATGGAAGCATCGCAGGACTTGACAACGCTTGTCATTACCTCTTTGGCAGTGGCTTCTGCGCTTGTTGCTATTGACAATGGTTCCTGCTCCATAACCAAGGCGAATGAATCAGCATCGAAAGCATTTTTGTTCCAACCGACTGGCTGTGGCCTCGCACGACTGACACACAATCTTCGTTTGGGAGTGGTGTTGATTTCCCATATAATAGCTTGGTGGTCGCTATTAGTAAACTCCTCATCGACCCGCCACTCACAGCCCCCTTTAATTAGGTTGCTGCTAACGAATGTCACATCGATAATGGAGCTGGCTGTGCCTTTGCGATATGTGCTTACGGCTCCTGTGTTGAGGAGTACCAGGTTGAGCGAAAACATGGTCTCAAGGAGAGCTCGTCCTCTCGCGCTCGTTTCCCGGCATCCCCAGTCAATTGCCCAGGCGTTGAAATCTCCTGCGATGGCGACCGATTCGCGCTTCCGTACATCCTCCGCCAAGGTGTCCAAGAATAACTCGAACTCCTCGAGCTGTGCACTAGGAGGTGCATAGCAGCTATAGAAGTGAACCCCTCCCACTTTGGCTCTCACAAGCCATGGTTCGGGGGTATTTGGGAGTTGTTGGAACGGAAGTTTACCGCAAGCCCATATCGCTGCTCTGTCCGTTGTGTCATTTACCCAGGATAGGGTGTCGAAGTTTTTGTACTGCTCGAAGATTATGGCTACGTCGCAATCCAATTCCCGCACCCGCTGTACCAGTAGGTCTTGGGCTGCTTCGCAATGGTTGAGGTTGAGTTGCAGTACTTTCATTTACGGGCTTGTGCTGCTCTCATCGCCTGTTGGTAGATCGGGCATTTCCAACTACCCGCAGCGTGCCGGCAGTCTGACCTACTATCTTTCTCTTTGCAGAGTATGCACTTGGCAGGTTGTTGACAAGCCGAGGCATTGTAACCAGCGCCTCCGCATCTGTGACAACAACTGCTTCGGTCAGTCTTGCCTCTGCACGCCTGGGCGTTGTGCCCAAAGTGCCAGCATTTGAAGCACCGTCGAAGGCTGATCCTCTCGCGAACACGTACTGTGCCCCACGCAAGTTTCAGCTTTCCAAGTGCGATGGATTTCTTGGCCTGGACCTCTGGGAGACAAACAACTGCCGTTTGTGTTGATCTATATGCCCGTCGAAGTGATTTCACTGCCTCCTCAGTGATCTCTGCCAGGCCGTCGATATTATCTTTGAGCAGCTTTACCACGTCTTCCTTGGTACTGATCTCATCCAGGTCTTTAATTTCAATCTCGATTTGCGGTATTCGAGATTGTACAGTGGCCCCGCTTGGAGCTTATTCTTGATGGCGTTACAGTAGCGCTCCATCTCCTGAGCGTCTGCCTTCGCGAATAAAAACAGGAGATCTCCCTTAGCTGTTCGTCGGATCTTATTGACTTTTTTGCCTATATCCTGCAAGGTGGGATCATTTTTGATATCTCGCAAGATATCTGCATGGGAGCTCTTCTCGCCTTTCTTTATAAGCAGCGTACAATGTGGCGCTGGTTTTTGCTTATTGGTCCTCGGGGCCTTTTTCCTCTTTACCAGTTGCCAGTCAGTCAACTGGTTTGAAGGTTTGTTTCTGGTCTGCGGTTTAAACTTGGATTTTAATTCATTGTTTCTCTTCGCTTCTGAATTGACCACCCTACTTGTTGTTGCCTGGGTGGTTTGCCCGATGTTCTGGCAACCTTCTTTACCGGGCTTTAGCTTGCTAGCTAGCACCGGTTTAAGAGTTTTTGGTAGTGGTGCCTTACTTGATGAGGCTACTGAAGGCGAGGCCTTCGGTGGCGAGGTCCTTGCTACCGAGCCTCCCGGCAGTGAGGCTACTTTTATTGAAGCCGCCTGCTTTGGGGCCGCCGGTGTTGATGCAGCCGGTTTTGAGTTAGCTGCTTTTGAGGCAGCCGCTTTTGGGACCTCCTTTTGCTTTTCACCTTGTGTCTGAGTGTTTGACACGTTTACTGGCGATGTCTGTGTTGTAGCAGGTTTCGCTACAGGAGATGGCTGCGTCGTTGACGTCAGATATTTGTCATATTCTGACTTAATGGCGTGTGCCAGTTTCTTGATCTCATGATGTACATTGTGCCTAGGCCCAATGAACGTCAAGAGCTCATCGATCTTTGCTCCTAATTTGTTTGGAGCGCCACTCTCATCTGTTGCCCTTTGGGGGACGTCAACTCCACTATTCGCCTTTTGGAGGACTTGGCTGAATAGTGTATTGCTGCCAGCTCTAGTTTTAATGGTCGATGTTGTACCATTAACGGTGTTCTTCTTCTTCTTGTCACTATGTGACGGAACCAGTGATAATTCGCTCCCCCCAGAATCCGTGGAGCGTGCACCGGCCACCGAGGCTTTCACTCGATCGGAACCGGTGGTGGGATTATCCTCTGCAGAGGTACCCACCTGGGGTATTAAGTTCACCTTATCACCCATATCCATAAATGGTTTATTTTCGGGGTTCCTTCCCCTATCTGATTTTGGTCCGCCCTGAGGAAATCCTCAGTACTCCCCATTGCTGGAGAGCGTTCCCCTATCCGCCACCTGGGGAGGCGCCCGGTAGTGGACCAACAACCACCCCGTGTGTGTGTGTGTGTGTGTGTGTGTGTGTGTGTGTGTGTGTGTGTGTGTGTGTGTGTGTGTGTGTGTGTGTTTTTTTTTTTTTTTTTTTTTTTTTTTTTTTTTTTTCCGAAGAGGGGGGAAATACATTGCGTACTTAACTAGCACGTGCTGGCCGTCGTGCGGGACTCCCGATACAATGACTTCAAAGCAAGAGTAAATCGTTGCATTGAAACCAGTATACCGTATACCCGCTAAAACCCTAACCTCTTTCTCCTACAACCATGGTCCCCTGCGGCACTCTTACTCAATACTACTTCGCAAGGGTGGTTCATTGCAGATGTTTACTGCTCTTACATTGAAGCCTCTAAAGCCTACTCCTCGAACGTATTGCGGAGTTCTTTGAGGATAGTCTCCGCGTAATCTGATACCAAGTTCCAGGCTTGGGGGCCCTTCAGCATGGCTTCTACTATTTGTTCTGGAACGATATTAGTCTCCAGAATCCTCTCCACTTCAGCACGTTGATCCTGAAACCGGGGGCAGGAGAAGAACACGTGTTCCGCGTCCTCTATCACGTCCGTACAGTGTGGGCAGTTTGGGGAGTTTGCCCTCCTGAACCTGTGCAGGTATGCTCGAAAGCATCCATGTCCAGTCAGGAGTTGAGTGATGTAAAACCCAACCTCCCCATGCTGGCGGTTGACCCAACGACTGATGTTAGGTATCAATCGATATGTCCACCGGCCTTTAGTAGAGCTGTCCCACCTCTCCTGCCATTGCCCTAGACTCATGGCTCTTTCATCGCTGTTTCTTGTCGGTGGTCTTTTTCTAACTTTCTGCGATAAAGCCGTCCCCTTTCTGCAGCCAGGATGTCGATTGGCAGGGTAGAGGCAATCACACTCACCGCCTCGTAAGACACAGTGCGGTAGGATGATGCCACTCGAATCGCTGAGAGCCGCTGGACTGATTTCATTTTCCGGCGGTACGATGGTAGCTCGAGCGATTTCTCCCATACCGGTGCCCCGTACAACAAAACAGAAGTAGTTACTGTTGCCAGTAGCTGTCTTCTTATCTGTCTAGGGCCTCCGACATTCGGCATTATTCTAGATAATGCCCCTGTACCCCAGCTGCTTTCTTGCTGGCCGCGATTATGTGCTCTTTGAAGTTGAGCCGTGTGTCCAGGAGCACCCCCAAATAGCTGATGAAGGGCTGCGACTGTATGTAGGTGTCGCCTATTTTGAGGGTGATGGTTTCCCTTGCCTTTCGACTGCTAACAAGAAGTGTTTCGGTCTTTTGCTTCTGCTAAACTCAAGTCCGCTGAGCGCATCCAATGCTGAATTGTGGCTATAGCGAATGAGAAGGTTGTTTGTATCTCCTCTATGTGCTTGCGCACTATGATCAATGCCACATCATCGGCGAATGCCACTAGCCTGACGCCCTCAGGCAGACCGAGCAGGAGCAGGTCGTTGTACATTACGTTCCATAAGAGGGGGCCAAGAACAGAGCCCTGAGGTACACCTCCTGTGATCTTATAGTCTACTTGCCCATTTTCAGTTTGGTACAACAAGATGCGGTCCTTGAAATAGGCTGAAACCATTCTGCGCAAGTACTGCGGAACTTCCATCCTGACAAGAGCCTCCAAAATGCGGTCCCAGCGGGCCGAGTTAAAGGCGTTCTTGATATCCAGGGTGGCTATTAGACAGTACTTTTTTCCACCTCTTCTCCATCTCTTTCCCGAGATAGCCTCTCTGGCGATGTTGGTAACGAGTGTCACGGCATCGATGGTTGATCTCCCCTTTCTGAACCCGAATTGGTTGGTGGAAAGTTTCGGCTCAACGTAGGGCTCCAGCCTATCTGCTATTATCCTTTCAAGGAGTTTTCCCGCAGAGTCCAACATACAGAGGGGACGATATGATGACGGTTCGTCGGGAGGTTTCTTTCCCCTTTAGGGAGGAGCACAAGCCTCTGCTTTTTCCACTTACTCGGGAAAACCCCCTGCTTTAGGCAGGTCTCATACATGTGTAGAAACATGTCAGGTCCTATTGGCTATGGCGCATTTTAGCGCGATGTTAGGTATGCCATCTGGACCGGGAGCCTTACCGTTTTGGAGCCGGTTGCACGCGCCCATCAGCTCACTCATAGTCACTGATGGTATATCTTCGTCCCTCACCTGCCACGAAGGATTAGCGGGTAGCTCAGGCTTTGCAGGAAACAAGTGAGTGACAATGCGGTGCAATGATTCGGGGCAGTTCGTTGATGTCATGGGAGGGGCCTTAATTTTATGCATCACGATTTTATACGGTTTTCCCCATGGATCTTGATTAACTTCGTCACACAACTCCTTCCAGTAGGATCTCTTGCTTGAGAGAATGGCTCTTCGTAGTTGTTGTCTTTTGATCTCATAGTCGAGCCTTAGTTCTTCTGTTGTGACCCTGTCGCGTCTCCGTGCTCGTTGATGCAGCCTTCGTGCTTTGAGACACTCTCGTCGGTGTTGTGAGATCGTGTCGTTCCACCAGTAAACTGGTGGGCGGCTGTTGTTCTGCCGTCTCCTTGGCATGGAAGCATCGCAGGACTTGACAACGCTTGTCATTACCTCTTTGGCAGTGGCTTCTGCGCTTGTTGCTATTGACAATGGTTCCTGCTCCATAACCAAGGCGAATGAATCAGCATCGAAAGCATTTTTGTTCCAACCGACTGGCTGTGACCTCGCACGACTGACACACAATCTTCGTTTGGGAGTGGTGTTGATTTCCCAAATAATAGCTTGGTGGTCGCTATTAGTAAACTCCTCATCGACCCGCCACTCACAGCCCCCTTTAATTAGGTTGCTGCTAACGAATGTTACATCGATAATGGAGCTGGCTGTGCCTTTGCGATATGTGCTTACGTCTCCTGTGTTGAGGAGTACCAGGTTGAGCGAAGACATGGTCTCAAGGAGAGCTCGTCCTCTCGCGCTCGTTTCCCGGCATCCCCAGTCAATTGCCCAGGCGTTGAAATCTCCTGCGATGGCGACCGATTCACGCTTCCGTACATCCTCCGCCAAGGTGTCCAAGAATAACTCGAACTCCTCGAGCTGTGCACTAGGAGGTGCATAGCAGCTATAGAAGTGGAACCCCTCCCACTTTGGCTCTCACAAGCCATGGTTCGGGGGTATTTGGGAGTTGTTGGAACGGAAGTTTACCGCAAGCCCATATCGCTGCTCTGTCCGTTGTGTCATTTACCCAGGACAGGGTGTCGAAGTTTTTGTACTGCTCGCAGATTA